>JAGDQP010021324.1:0-12167 GCA_022664845.1 Lepisma saccharinum
AACTTGCACAATCTGACAATACCGATCTAATACACCGATATGGAATTTAATTTAAATCTATATGTCGTTGGATCTGTATTATCATAGCGTGAAACTTATCGGACTTAGAAAATCTATCTATCTGTCATTTTCAATGAATCTGAGTGTACATAGATTATCTAATAAAACACTTGTTAGACATGCTTTTCACTAGTTTCACTTAATCTTACTTGTTCTCCTAATGTGGTCTTGATTTAGAAGAAAATCCCAATGATGACCCAAACACAGTATAATAGGTTTTCCTCCTTTATCTTATTCCCTTCATCATAAGTAAATTGTAATCTCTCTCATCTCAATCATTAACTTTTATTTTATTGTTATCTAACCCAACGAAATCAACATGGAAGAATAATATGTGAAATCTTTCTTCATAAGAATATATTTATTATTTTCTACCATTAGATTTCTCAGCAAACAACGTTCAGATAATAACTATTTTTAAATAATATTTTTCCTCTTGCACAAAACGACGAAGTATGAAGAAAGCACATATGGATATAAAAGAGACGCATATGACTTCTTTCTATTCTGGAAATCTTTCAACTTTAACTTTAATGGTAACAGTTCTTGGGAAAAGTAAAATCTTTATATCTCTTGTGTTTGATCTTTCGCTTTCGCGTCTCTAAAATGATTTTATATGTACACTCTGAATCATAGAAAATGACCACGAGAAAATAATCGAAGACCAGTAATTTGAATTATGTGGTAATTCAAAACCAAAATTGAATCGGTAGTTGGAAGAAGGAAATAAACGCCAAAACGGCGGACGTCGTATTTTAGCGCCAAAATTTTCTAAATGAACAGATTCACAGTGTCGGAAGCAAGAAACAAACTGTGCATTGTACAAACAATTTCTTGTTTCTAACTGGTATTGTGTATCTATTCAATAAGCAATGTTTCTCGCAAAAATAGAACTTTTTTAGTTTTGGCGTTTATTTCCTTCTTTCAAATACCGATTCAAGTCAATGTAGAGTTAAGAACAGTATTACGGATATTATTTCTGTGTTGCCAGATTGTGCAACGTCTTATCATTAAATTTTGCTTCCACCATTTTATTAGCCCGAGTCCACATCTCTGTTTCGTTTTGCATAAACAACTTAAATTGACAATGTATTCAATTAGTTTTTAGATAGTATAAACTCAACCCGCTATTTGTATCCGATTTGTAAGTATAGTATTAATGTGTATATTTTCCCTGTCTATTTTTATATTCAGAATGAGATGACAATGTAAAAATTAATAACGAAGTAAAAATCGGTCACTAAATCATTTCATCTGTCTATTAATGTTTATAAAAACGCACAATCAAATTTATAAATAAAAAATCATTTTAAGAAACGATACTATAGTTCTTGGTACTATATCAGATATCTGATAAATATAAATAGAGATAGAGTGATGTTCCATGCGATGTATTTGTTCAAACAAGTTCAATTTACAAATTTTATGTCTTTACTTTTAGTTGATGAAACTGGAAAGAAGATCAGAGGCAAAGCAGATGACAAAATTAAGGATTATGATCAGTATGGTAAGTCATTTCTATAATACTGTAGCTTTTTTTTAGATACATAAAATTAAATGTTTTTATTATTTAGAAACTATATAATTTCATTTTACTTAATGTCCTTATTAATACCAAGTTTTATATATTTATATTTTTATTGTTATCAATTACTTGTATTGCCTAACAAATACAAGTAAAATAGGTTGATTATAAGACATATTGACTTGTAGAACTTGAATATGAAAGAACTAACGTTTTCTTGTATCTAAAGCGTAATAATATATATATTTAATTTATATTTTACTATTTTTATTCTCTAGTATTTGACGTATACTCCAAGTATGTTCCTCAACCAGTTGAAATCAAGACTAGCAGTGTTTATGATTACTATGACATTCTGGAGGAAATAGGCACGGGTGCCTTTGGAGTGGTCCACCGATGTCGCGAAAGGAAAACTGGAAATATCTTTGCAGCAAAATTCATTCCTGTCTCGCATGCTATGGAAAAAGAATTGATAAGAAAGGAAATTGATATTATGAACCAACTTCATCATCCGAAACTGATTAATCTTCACGATGCCTTTGAAGATGACGATGAAATGGTCCTGATTTTCGAATTGTAAGTTTACAATTGGAAAATAATTAAAACATTTCTTTCTCGTTATACTGGTTGTTGGGCCTTATAAATAGATATTATTTCTTAATATTTACTATTAAAAACCATTCAAGGATTTAATTCTGCGTTAATATTTATTTTAACTCATCGTCAAGCGTGGTTTAGAAGCACCTTTAATAAATCAACCTTATCTTTGAATTTAGACTTTTGTGTTTTCGTGTGTCAGTGGATCGCTATATACTCTTTCGTAATAAAAATAGATAGGAAAAGTCACTGATATAGGACGACACATTGCATGCTTATAAAATGATGTATTCCAAGACAACTATGACCTAAGCCTGCCATACGCCATCTCTCAAATATTTGACAGGCTTTGGTCATAGCTGCTTGCTTGCGCATAGATGGAAGTTAAATAAAAAATTAAATCAACGTTCCCGGAATATATTCTTACATGGGCGCACTATCTTCTATCATGACGAATATTTATTTCTCTCTTAAAATTATACTTTGTATTAAACCTAGATGCTGCAACCATAATTTTAATTTGTATTTCTTAATAACACAAATTCCGCTTGAATTCTAATGCATACCATAATTTATGTAAATTCATAAACAATTAAATTTCAATTTTATACAAGAATAATCTATTTGGTTTCTAACGTTTACCTAATTACACTAGAGTGTTATTATAATATATATTCAAAAATTTAGTGTGTCATAGTTTTGTCAAATATTATGAAGACAATTTTAAGCAAGCATCTACTTTTAAACATAAACTAATGCGTAAGTCTCACGAATATACAACGTTCTTTTCTTCCCTTAAATCCAGATACACTAAATTCCAGATCCAGATCCAGAAAACTTAATATTCCTGTAAATAATTTTAACGATGTCATCGTAAAGTTCCTTATCACCGTTAGGATAAGGTATCAATTTATGATTTACAAGACCATTATTTTTATTAATTAATGAAATCTCGTGAGATTTAAGTGTATTTTTTACATTTCATCAGTTATTCTTGTTAACCTTAAAAATGTTTGGTGGTAATATTCATGTAGTTACAGCAAAGCGCAGATGACAGAGCCTTTTTTGTTGTAATTATAGACTCTTTACCCTCTTGGAACTAGTTGAACCTGTCTTTAAATTGTTAAAAATATTATGTTAGTAATAGATGAAATTACCATGGATTACTAGTTGAATGTAATTGAAAACTAACATCAATATTAATTAGTATACCATCGACTTTTGCTTTCACAGTTTGTCCGGTGGAGAGCTATTTGAAAGAATCACAGCGGAAGGCTATACAATGTCAGAGTCTGAAGTTATCAACTATATGAGACAAATTTGTGAAGGTGTAAAACATATGCACGAAAAGAATATTATTCATTTAGGTAAGTGTTTGTGACTTGTATGTGAAAAATTTAATACAGTGAGATTTACCAAAATTTTCTTCCGAAATTCAACAATCGAGATAATGTTAGGAACATGAATCCTACTTGTTAAAATTTGATTATATTTGTGAATAGTTCAGTCAAACTTGTTTGCTTTTGCTTTCTTTATCAAAAAAATATACTAAACTACATGAATATCAAATTAAAGCTTGATTTCTGAATTATTTATTACTAAATCTACTCCTAAAAGTAATATTTTTAGTGGACGAATGATTATTAGAGTGGTGTTTATTTATGTTTATTATTTCTTGTAATTATTATTACCTTGGTAATTATAATTTCTGGAAAGAGGGAAAGGGAAACTAGTAAGGGATAGTAAGGCATAATTGTTAATATCTTCTAATAGAACTAAAATGTTCAGTATTACAATTTGCAGCTTAAAAAATTCAGTACACCTTCCGAAATAATATCCTTCATGAAAGTATGTTTATGGACAAAATCTTATGAATTATATTTTTCAGATATCAAGCCAGAGAACATCATGTGCCAGACCAGAACCAGCACTAATGTGAAATTAATTGACTTCGGGCTTGCAACTAAGCTTGATCCAAATGAAGTGGTCAAGATATCTACTGGCACAGCTGAGTTTGCTGCTCCAGAAATAGTCGAAAGAGAACCCGTTGGCTTTTACACCGATATGTGGGCAGTTGGTGTACTCGCATATGTTTTGTAAGTAGTATGAGAAGTACTCACATATTTTCTAGTTTTGTCTGTCCTGATTTGCCAACAAATAGTTTTATTTGTTTTTTGGCAAAAAGACCTCATAATGGCTCGTGCTGTTTATTACTAGTGTCAAATTACATTTTGAAGAGTCAATTTTAAAAACTGTAACGAAGATAGAAACCGTAGGTCAACCGCAAATCCTCCATTTCGTAAAATACTGATTACAGAAAAGTATATTTACAATTTTACCTTCTTTACATGTCTTGAAAGTGCTGGAATACTTTACGCAAAATTAAGGTTTTCAATTGCTTTTTCTTTACTTTTCCGGAATTAAACAACTTATATTTTAAAATGACAAAAGTATAAGTAATGCCACTTTCTAAAATCAAATTTTCAAATTGATGCCAAACTTCTTTAATATTTTGAAAGTATAAGTAGGGTCTTAAAATCATTACTTTCTTGTGGTATATCTTTCAGTAGACTGAATATAAGCCTTATCTATTTCCTAGATTAGAGAAACCACTAGAAGAAATTTAATCAAACTCTCCAATTAAAAGATTGGAAAATTAGTTAATAAGGAGGAAAATTGGCGATACTCATAGTGTTGAATATAATTTATGAGTTTCTTTGTAATCAAACTGCCTGTGCTCAAGAATCATTTCATATAAAGATATGCAGAATTGTTTTTTAAAAAAATACTAGTACATGGCACAAATTTTAAATCTTAAAAATTAGCAGATATTAATGTGTCTTGAATATGTTTAATGTAATTTTAGTTAGACTGCTTTAGCAGTTTCATATAGTCTTTGAAACCTAATGTTTTCTTCTATAGGCTCAGTGGTTTGTCACCCTTCGCTGGAGAAAATGATATAGAAACGCTTAAAAATGTTAAAGCCTGCGACTGGGACTTCGATGAGGAAGCATTTGCTAATGTTTCAGAAGAAGGAAAAGATTTTATTAGACGTCTGTTGGTGAAGAACAAAGAGTAAGTATTGATTATCCCGTATATTTCGACTCATATTAATGATTTAGAACTTGTATGTATCAACCAATTATTTCCATTAATTGTATTAACTTCAGTAGAATACATCATTATATATAAACTACTCATAATTACATACTTTTGTGTAATTGTATCAGATAATATTAATGAATCTAATTAAAATATTAAAACAAGATATAACAAAGTATAGAGTATCGAGAAATTGATTTAATATTTTGTGTAGTTGATGCGAACTAGAATACTGTGAACGTTGCAAATAATATTAGAATTGAATGAACTTTTCAACAACAAAATAATTTTTGAAATAACAAATGTGTGTTCTAATTGAAAACTTAAGTTTAACTTGTCATATGTTTTACAATAATGTCAACGACATACTTTCACTATTTCTTTTTTCTGCACTCTTAGAAAGCGAATGACAGCCCATGAATGTCTACAACACTCATGGTTGACGGGAGACCACAGCAACAAGACTCAACCGATCAGTCAATCCCGTTACACCAACATCAGAAACAAAATCAGAGCAAAATATTCAGATTGGGACTCCTTCGTTCTGCCCATTGGGCGACTTGCAGAGTACAGCTCCCTACGAAAACTCATGGTTGAGAAATATCGTATACATGATACATATTTCGGTAAGTATTTTTACAATTGTAATCTTTTCTATTTTTTTTTCTCCTTTTATGGTTATCAGTTAAATTGAATCTGCTTTTAGTAAGAGAACGTAGTTTAAAGTTCCTGAGATAACAAACACTCATAATTGTAAGAAAAAGATGAATATTGAAATCCTGACACCTGAAATCTTCAGAAGAGTTTCTGAAATTAATTGAAATCAGGATACGGATTAAAAAGGAATGATTAAAAACAAAGAGAGAAGAAAATTATTACAATATTTAAGACAATATTTGAGTGAATATTATTTAAACGTAACTGAAAAGAAAGACTGTAAAAATGAGTATGAGGTCAAAATCATAAGATAAGTGTAATATTTCTACAAAGATAAAAGTTGTAATATAATTTACATGAAGATGTAGGGCACGGATAGTGATGCACTTAACACACCTAACATATGCATGCAAATATGCAAATACGTCCATGTTAATGAATAATTTGAGCGTATTGTATCCCTAGTGAAGAAAAGTTTAAAACGTGCTAATGAATTATCGAGAGAACAACGATACTGTAAAGTATTTAATGAAAAAAGGGATGTAGGAAATGAATTTCTGATCTTACCAAATTTTACTTTAAAATAATAATGGTTTATTTCATATATTTACTTTCCAGCCTCGTTTAAATGTAATTAATTTGTTGTGGTAAAAGTATAAACATTTGTTCCACTAGAAATTCTGAAAGTTCTTTATACAAATTGTATATCACACAGATATTTCACTTTCATTATAATTGACATATGTTATTGCTACTTTTAATTTACAACAATTGGGAAGTTCAGAAGCAAAAGTATACAAGTGACATTGACGAATAAAAAATCAAGGTAATCTTTTATATATAACTCGAAAAATATGTTACACAAAACTGGCATATTTTTGTACAAAGAAACCTTAGAGCTTCATGTGTCCTTGTACAAAATATGGCATATTGTGTCACATATATTTCGGGTCATACATAAAAAATTACCTCGAGCAACGTCACTTGTATCCCTTGGCTTCTGGGTCGACAAATATTTTCAATATAATACTGAAAGTTTCGTTATATATTTGCTTAATAGTGCTAACAATAAACATGTCTTTTACAGATCGAAGGCAGGCTGCACCACGGTTTGTGATAAAACCACAGAGTGCATTTGCATATGAGGGACAAGCTGCTAAGTTCTACTGCAGGGTTATAGCAATTGCTACACCAACATTAACATGGTTCCATAACAACGTAGAATTGAGGCAGAGCGTAAAGTTCATGAAGCGTTATAATGGCGATGATTTCACCTTCATCATCAATCGTGTCAAACTAGACGACCGAGGAGAGTATGTGATAAGAGCTGAAAATCACTATGGTTACAGAGAGGAAGTGGTCTTCTTGAATGTTCAACGTAAGTCTATATTCAAATTAGATCTAAGATTATTTCTTTTATAGCACAAGCAATAGCACTTTTATACAATTATCTGTTAACACTTCCAACAGATAACAAAAGATCAACCAATAACAGTATACATAATTTTATTCTAGACTCAATGACATTCCGTTATTTACATTATTTTTATATATCAGAACTTTTAAACCAAATAAATACCGGTAACCTTGAAATACATGTACTAACTAACTAACTCTATGGTTTATGGAACTCGCAAATTCATCGCCGCAGTAACAAACGTTCGTCAGTGGATTCTATCCTGGGCAACATCAAGCCAGTTTTCATAAAGAACATCTACTTCTCGAAGATGTCTTCTAATATTGTCCTCCCAATAACGTCTCGGTCTTTCCAATGGTCTCCTTCCTTCCGGCCTTCCAACCAGGATAGAATATAATCTTTGTTTTCCCCTCATTCGAGCTACATGCCCACCTTTGTCGTCCTGATTTCATTACTTTTACAACATCTGGTGAATCGTACAGTCCGTGGAGTTCTTCATTATGCAGTCTCCTCCATTCTCTAGTCACCTCGTTCCGTTTCGGCCCGTATATTTTTCTCAAGACCTTATTTTCAAACACGCGTAATTTATGTTCATCTGCTAGGGTCGTTTGATATAACGTCCGTACGTTCCACTTTCCTATTCTAAGGTCTTTCTTAATCCTGTTCTTGGAGCCCCCTGAAGCAGTCCCCGCCCGGATATCCGAATGAGGGACTAGTTTACCTCCGGAACATTTTACCCCAGGAGAATCCATGAACCATCTGTTACTATTTCTTGAGATATTTTAGCGGTGTAGAGTTGTCAGCTCTACGACGTCGCGATAAAGGCAGACATTCAAGATGTCGTCCTTTGTCCATCTCTGTGCCTTGGCGATGTCATTCATCTTCATCCCCAGGGTGGTAATGGTGAAGCTGCTTCCTTTCACCACGATATTTTTGTTCGGGGCTATCTTCCCCTATTCTTTGTAGATCCCTGTACTAACTGCAAGGCAGCAGTACTGGTTTTGATCCACCCCGGAATATTTCCGGTACCACTATATCTAGTCGGCATTCTCCTATCCGCCACCTGGGGAGGCACCTGATGGGAGACCAGTAACTTCAACCCGGGCAACCAGTAAATACATGTACACATGTATAAAATATAGTTCATAAGAGGATCTAGTAATTATTTATTATAGTGTAGAAATACAAATACCATTCAAAATGGAGGAATAGATATATGAGGGCGTTTCTTAACACACATTCTTTCAAATCTCTTTGAGTGCTTTTAATTTAAGAGCTTTTAAAGAAATTTTTGTGTTTATATTTTACTTGTACATTACTTATTGTACCAGAAATTTAATTTTTATAAGCGATAGACTTTTAGTTTACTCCATTGCCTTATTGTACTCATTTATTTTAGCTATACCCAAGACAATACCACAATATAAACCAGAGGTTGCACCAGTTCGCAGACGAGAAGCTTTGAGTTACACAATGTGGCAAGAGGAGAAAGAGTGTGCACCAAGTTTTACATTCCTTTTGCGTCCACGTGTGATGCAAATGCACCAGACATGCAAGTTGCTGTGTTGTTTGAGTGGCAAACCCACGCCAACGGTAAGCTTTCTTGTCCTATTACTTGTACTTATTTTGGCAATATTTCTGTATTAGGATGGGAGGGATGTTAAGTGCTGCTTGGGTTGGGTTGTCACTGTATTTCAGAATTCCTGCCGTTTCATAATTCCTTCTTATCTAGGGGTATATCTGGGTAGATGTGGTGTTAGGAGAGTCTTTGTGTCGCTTGGAGTTCTCTTAGATCTGTCACTAGTGGAACAGAATACAAAGATTTTGGCCATAGTCCAAAACTTCGATACTCTTTAGAGATCAAATTGAATACATAGGGATATTCCTGGGGATGTAAAGGCTGTCCGACTACTCAGCCATTAAGCTTGGGTCTAGAATTCGTGATGAGTGATGAGAAGGGCGTAAGCCATAGTGCTGTTACCGCCCATATAATTCATTTTATCTTTTATCTTATCGTGATGAGTGAGACTCATAATTATATTTGTTTTCTTTGCAATCATTTCAAAAGAGAACACATGTACTGTAAGCCTAATTTTTGTTGTGCATTGAATTGTTTGTGTTCACCTACAATGAGGGAAAATGAACAGAAAAACTAATCGTTGAGCTGACAATAGAACCCTCTCTTTCCCTTTGTCGAACGAATGGTATACTTCTGATCAGTAACATTATCAGACTTCAGTTGGTCCAGCCTAAACTGCTCATAATTGCTTGTCGAACAGCCTCATTAACTCTCCGGAGCATTAAATGAAAATTGAAGAAAAATACTCATGCTACAACTATTGCAAGAACAATTCACGTAACTTTTACAAAATAATGAGTCTCTCAAAAACGGAATATTAACATTTTTCGAGCAACTCATTTAACAGGAAAGGAAAATATAACATCCATTAGAATTGATTTTTCGAACAAGGTAAGAGTATAAACTTGGCAAGTCGAAGACCGTAGTTAGATTGTTCGTGCAAACCCAGCACAGATTTCCCTATGCAGTTTTCAATTTGTTCTCGTTGTTCTATAAAACGGTGTGTAAAAACTCATCATCCATTATTGCAGTTTTCCACGTTGAAAATGTTTCTCCAACATTAGAAGGTATTGCTAGTACAAAATACAGCATAAATTAGAACGTTTTATGTAATGTACTAAAACTCTATTAGCCTATATTTTTAATTCAATATTTGTCGTGTACATTCTACGTATAGCAAATTTAGGAAAAATATAATTTTATGTTGTTAACCAAAAAATGGATATTTAACAGAATGTTTTACTAAACGTGTCTCATCTTGTTTATGAAGCTAGACAGTTCTGTTAAACTTCAATTCGTGATTAGGCAACAGAAAACATCTCCTCTACACTTTGTGACTTATGGTTTACTAAATTTTGAGATGCAGGTATTCAATTAGAATTCTTCTTGATTTAATTACAAGACCATTATCATCTGCTTTCCATCTTGTCCCATTTATAGTTATGACGTAGATAGTCAACTTTGTCTATGCAAAAAGATTTTGTAGTTTGCCAGATGTCTATACTCAACTGCTATTTTTTATGTGTGTAAATGGAATTCAGGGGAAACATTCAATTCAGTCCTCACCAGGAAACTAACCGGGACCCTTTGATTATCAGCCAACGAACGTCTCTCATTTACCGTTTGTGATCAGATAAAGTAAGATTTACTTCGTTCCCTCTACCATGCAAAATTGTACATTATAGCGTAGAACCTGTCATAAATTGATTATATGCTACAATGTCGAATTAACTACAAGAAACATACAATATAGGACAGCAGACATACATTAGAAAGTCATGTAATATAACTCAAGAGATACACTTGGTTTTTATTTATACATAGATATGATCGTGACATACAGACATACTGACTTAGTTTTTTCTTTTTGTACTGTCTAAATACATCAGTATGTCTGGACAAAATATTTCTGCATTGTATTTTACACTCTACGATAAATTCGCCATAGTAACTGAGTACGTCCATTGTCAGTAATGTGTCATATTTTGTATTACGTAAAATAAGAAGGCTATTGTTTAAATTTATTGCATTTCTAAAAGTATGTGTCCATATGTCCATTCTGAGACCTTAGATCATTGAAATGAATTTATTTGCAACATAATCTACTGAAATTTGATAATATCTATCCGGGTTCATTACCATTTCATTGACTTGTTAAGCACGTCAGTAGTATGACAATTTTTGAATGATCCAAAGTAATACAAAATTATTTCACATATCACTACAACGAATAAATTGTCTGACAAATACAAAAGCAAAGATGATGTGCTAAGTCGTGTGCCGTCATAGTGTTACTTTCAAAATTTCACTTTTTGTTTGATAAGTAAGTCAAATGTCTTACATTAACTACAAAACTGTTTTGCCAAAATCACCTTTTCTAAGTGTCATGAGGGGGAAGTTGCATTTGCCTTTGATTGACTTATGTTTTTATACTTTCATTTTGGGATATTTTCTCGTTGACATTCCCACATATTAGAAGAAAGGAGTCAAATACATGTGAAAATCAATATAGTTCCTTGATAGCTCTGTCTAATGGTTCATGTTAAGATATGTTCCTAATCTTACTCAGGTTACAGAAATTTAAGACCGTAGATGGTAGGATAATAATTGCACAATATTTCATTACATAGGTCAAATGGTACAAAGACAAGAGAGAACTATCTAAATATGAGTATACAATGACGCATGCAGATGGAGTAGTGACCATGGAAATTGTAGACTGTAAACCCGAAGACTCTGGAAAATATCGTTGTGTAGCAACCAATATCCACGGCGAGGATGAAACAAGTTGTGTAGTGATTGTAGAAGGTACGTGAATAATGTCCTTTTTTGCTATAAGTATAATTTCTGAACTACCTACAGAACATTTTCCAGAAGGTTATATTTATACTTAAGGGTTTATTTTCGATATGTGTTCAAAACAGAAATTTAAAAAAATAGTTGAGAGTGATTTTGCTTTAACATTCCATTAAGACCACAAAACGAACGAATACCAATCGAGGTAATTGATCAGCACGTTTGTTTTAAAACTGATAGAATCGAAAATGTTATCAAACTAAACGCTACGCGAGCAAACGCAAAGCGTGCGTGATAACATGAGGAAGAGTTAAAGAGTTTTGAGAGGTGAGAACAAAGCATCGTTTACACTCTTAACATTACATGTTGCTGTCTCAATGAATAAGAAATTATTGTTTCATTGATGTTTCAAATTCTGATAACTACACCTGCAA
>JAGDQP010021324.1:19400-31900 GCA_022664845.1 Lepisma saccharinum
AAATGCTTTATTTTCCTTCTCATTAAGAATCCGTTTCCTTATTCTGTCTGCATAAAATTGAACTTTGTCTATTGTGTTTAATATTATCTACGTTGTCCTTACATCAGCTATACAATGCTCTTTTTTTTCAGTACCACCGGATGATTCCCTCATGTGTCCTCCACAGTTCACTCAAAAACTGTCTGACCTGAAGATTAAGGATGGAGAACGTTTACAACTGTCTTGCACTATTAAAGGCGACCCTGATCCTCAAGTAACATGGACTAAGAACGGAGAGGTGAGCTTGAACATTTTCGCTAAACAGAAACGAAATAATTATTTGGTTTAATCAGACTATGAGAATGGGTCTGGTGATCCTCTTTCAGAGTCTCGCAGTTTAGAAACATATCCTAAAGCTTTTATCAATGACCCCTATTCCATTCAAGATGTATAAAGTACATTTAATGAATATTAACTTTTCCCATTTATTGTATAAAGTATCAAGGAGGCATAACAAAGTTATAATAGGTAACTCAACTAAGAATATAGATACCCATCAACAAGATTCATGGTATCTTCAAACCAAAAAATATGTTCGGAATTCGAAGTAGAACTATTTGAATGGATCTTTTTTTGAAACAAAGTAATGTTTGGCAGAACTTGTTGGAGGTTTAAGGATTCTTCAGATCCAAATAAACACACTACCATCATCTTGGATGGGGGAGGGGGATTAATTTATAAGTTCTGGCATTGGAGATTTATATGCCAGGAAACACAACTCTAGCGTTAGTTTTCGCTTGGTATGAGAAGTGAGTATACAATCAAATTAAACCGTAGGTATTTTTATCTTAAATATATTATAGAATATGTACTAAATTGGTAATTTATTTAAAGAACATATAATACAGCATGTGGTAGCCATTTTACACTAGTAAGTAACATAGAATTATATCAAAAACAAAAAAATAACAAATAACAAAAACAGAAAAACTATAACTGAATTGAAACAAATACAATAGATAGAAAAAAATACAATAGGTGTGACATCAAGATAATTCCCTTTTACAAAGTTTCATAAAGATAGTTTTGGGAAGGTAAAATTCAGGACTGTTGGTCAGTGAGTGCTAAAGTGCGGGAAAGTTTGATTCGGAATGATTTCTTTTCTAAAGATAACCTTGGAGTTCTGATGAAAAAGAACACGCATGAACATGCTTCAAAATGTCCTTAATCTTTCATGACTTTTTAGTTAATCAAGGAATTTTCGTTTCTTTTTTATTCATATTTCTTTCATTTGTCATAAACTGACTTTGGTATTTATTTTCGTCCTGAAATACTTAAGGAAATAAAATACAGTAGTTATGTAAATAAAATCAGACTACGAATTCGTCGTCTGTTTGACGTAGTATGTAGTACAATAATGTTGACAGATCTAATCAATACTGCACGTTCTATGGTACAATAGTTTGAAATTTATACCATTAGAAATACTTACATGTCAAAGAATTGATGACATTCTTTCCCCATCTTTTAATGTTTGATTTTATCAAATTTCCCAACAATCGTTTGGTTGATCAAGTAATCCTTACAACAAATTTCCATTAACAATTACGACAAAAACACATTTTCATATTTTAAATCCACTTTCAGCCGAGACGCAAATTTATGGAGACACGTACAAAGGAGTACAGATTGTTCTTAAAGTTTATGTAACTTCGAATTAGTTCCGCGCTACTTCTAAGAATCAGTTATTTATTTAGTTATGAGGTGTGATAATTTAATTTTCAGGATGCACCTGTAAAAAAAATATATATTTGCGTGAACTTGTGGGTACCTTCCAAGTAATTTTCGTCGGCAGCCAATGCATTTATTTAGACCCTTTTGCAGTTACTGTAAATATTTCTAGATCCCTGATTCTGCAATACCTACCCTTCATATTCTTTGTTACATGACTTTTTAATGACTGACATATTTGTCCTTTCATGCCAGTTGTTAATTCTTTAGAAGAGTGAATAAAGGATAATAAACTAAGTAAAGTGTATAGAGTTGTTGGTACAATTTCAAATTGATTTCTTAGCCAGGAAATTGTAAACACTGAACGCATTACGGCTGGGGACATTGTCAAGACGAATGATCATGAGACGGGGAAGGAACATTACGCGACAATTCTGCGAATTACATTTTCATAGCTCGCATAGTGTTACGATAGGTACAAGTCTCATTACACTCGAACAAAAAAAAATAAAACTACAGAGTGTCCCTAAAATAATGGTGCAAACTTCGGGAGGTGATTATTTACATCAAAACAAGAAAAAAAAAACTTCCTGTGAAGAAATTCAAAACTATGCAGTTTCGTAGATACAGGTTCTCAAAGTCTAGGCGGCATCGTCACAAAGTACTTGTCGAGATATGACGTCATTTGTGACGATGCCGCCATAGGCTTTGAGCGCATGTAGCTCCGAAACTAATCGGATTTCGGACGTTCTTCAAAGGAACTTTTTTCTTAGCTTGATGTAAATAATCACCAACCGAAGGTTTCACTATTATTTCATGGACACCCTGTATATGTTCAAACAATTACGAAGCCTTTAAAGCACATTTAATATACTGTGAATTTCTAGTCACTCTTGGTAAGCATCCATATTTATCTTCTTTTTTTTTCATGTAGAAAGTTATGGATTTATTTTGTTATTTTGTAATAAGAGACGCTTTATTTTTTGTAGAATTTAGTTTTCGAATCCGTGTTGTGTATTTTATAAAATAAAATTTTAATCACTTCAGACAAATTTTTTGTGTGATTATGACTAATATATCATACAAAAGTAGTAATTCGAGTACGTAAAAGTTACTAATATTATTTTGCATCCAATGCTATTAGTATCCAACCACTATAAAAATGATATTAAATTATTGTACATGCTTTCATTATTTTATTTTGTATATACACATATATAAACATATATTATGTGTTCTGTCTTATTTAAGTTCACTCTTAATTACAAAAAAAAATGTTTTATTATTAGGTGCTTACATCATCAGATATAGTTGATCTGAAGTACAAGAATGGTGTAGCAACATTAACCATCAATGAGGTATTCCCTGAGGATGAAGGAGAATATATTTGTAAAGCTGTCAATTCGTTAGGCACAGCAGAAAGCAAGTCCAAGCTCTCTGTTATTCGTAAGTACCTTTTCAATCTTCTTAAAGATCCTGTGAATATGTACATTGTATTCAAGATACAAAAATCTTTCGCCTGGATAGAATCAATCTCTCTTTGATTATTGAAAAAAAAAGTGAAACTAAGATATTGTAATAGTGAAGCTATCGTCACGTGAAACTATATGCCAGGAATTAAAATACTATCGGTCATAAATCTATTAATTAGCAACCTTTACGTGATTAACGTTTAAAACCACAAGGTTTGGCATATTCTAACATGATACATAGCACCGTTATTCATAGTTACTTGTTATCTGTTTCCTAATGAGTTACTTCAAGCTATCTAGTGCCATTAAACAAATATAACGTGTTTGTAAAGAAGATAAAGGATTTTGAATGCTTATATATTTTGATGAAGTACAAACTATAACACGCTATTGGCCTGAGCCAGAAATGCCTAAATTCTATAAATAAAATTCAAAGATAACACAATATTCTTTTCTACTGTATGTTTTCTATTCAAATGAATTTATTATCTTTTATGACTCCCATAATATTTATTTGTAATTTAACGTGTAGAAAACATGCAGAAAATTCTAATAATCTGTTTTCAATTCTTTTTTATAGAATTAGAAAAGATGACGACTTCCATACTTTCAAATTATGCAAAATATGCAGATCTTGTTACTAATATATTTTCTAATTATTTTACTCTCGATTTGCAACCAGTTTATTGATCAAGTAGAAAAGTAATTAACAAAGTGATACTAACTAAATTTAATGGGACAGTTGAAGAGTTGAAATATATAATAGGCTAACGAAAAAAAGTCAATTCTTGAGATTTTCGTTAAAATGTATTCTACGTTATACGCTACATAGCATTTGTAATGAACAGTGGGGTAGCTGACCTCAAAGTAATAAATAAAATAAGAAACAATTAACGTATACATACATATGTTCCCTGAAGGAAAAATTAAAATTTTGTCGCTTAGCACATTATCTATTTCAACTCTTCAGTTACTTTTTTAAATATATGCAGTTGTGAGTTGTAAATCCAGCAGTGGTCTAACCTCCTCACAATTCTGAGAGATGACAACCATCTGCAAGCATTTTGGGGCTTAGGATGGGAAAAGACGCATCAGGTTCTTTGTCTATGGTACCATCATGGAATTTGCTATGTGAAACTTAGAAAATCCCTGGGAAACCTCAAGCACTATAGCCAGGAACAGGACTTGAACCTGCGTGCCTCTATTGTACCAATCCGAAATCTACGACCATAACTACTAGACCATTGAAACTGGGTCAATAGCACAATTGATGTAACTTGATAAGTATTGGGTACAAAATATATTTAAATTACTTTCAATGTATCATGTTTCTCGTCTTTTAAATTGGTGGTAATCGAATGAAACAATGTAACTTTAGGCATATCACCCATACTTTAATCGTTCCTTTTAAATGAATATATTTGCTTTTTTGACGATAAAATTTAGATTCAATTTTCTCTGTGCAATTAATCTTTTGGGCTAACCCAGTAATTATGAAATCTTTGAATATATTTTGTTTAACTCTGTGCTCTACCAAGATCATATTTTTGTATCTACAGCTATGGATGCAGCGGCTGCAGCTAGCAAGGCAAAAGGAGCCAGCGGTGACAAACCTCCAAAAATAGTTAGTCATGTGGCATCTGCATACGTAAAAGATGGTGAACCTGTCACATTGTCGTGCCGCATAACAGGTATGAATGACTAAAATATTGTCTGAAGTTTATGATATGAATATTAACAGTTAATATGATGTAAAAATATTTACCGTTCTCTTCTTGTAATGAAGATAAGATACTTAAAAATATCTTATACCTTTGTTTTAAAATTTTGTTTTACACTGCTTACTCTTGTTGAGTCAAGAAATAATTATTTTTGTGTTCACTTAACATAAAATTAAAACATGATAGATCATTAATCAATTGATTCGACATTTTTTTTACGTTTATCCTTTTAACTTTACTATTTGCAAAGGAAATTCTCAGGGGGAATAAAAGAATAAAAAATGACTTCGAAGCTGATTCGATTTCTTTGTTATTAAGAAACATGGTTATCATTTCACCAACATGTTAATTAGGTGGAAGAAATTGTAGGTTAGGAAAATTTTTGATGTTATTTTCAAACTACAATCTTATATAATCAGTATAGCGTGCGTAAATATACTTAGCTACAAAAATACTTTAGTGATATTATTGCTTATTTCTTAGATCGGAAGTATTGATTTCTTTGAAGTATCACAGAAGCAGAAAATCTTGAAATTCTTCTAAGGGTCAGTTCTACAAGCAATGCTAAACTTCTAGTCAACGCTAAGTTGAGGCCAAATCTCATTTTGCGTACCCCCATTGGCCAAAATCAGACTTGACCTCAACTTAGCGCTGACTAGAAGTGTAGCGGTCGATTGTAGAACTGACTAAGTGTTGCCAATGATAAAAAATTGGCCATAAGTGTGATTTCTTAAAAATGTAACATACCTATTATTCGAATTTAATAGCTCTCACGTTTATCTTTGTTTATCCTAACTTGCTCCATGTTCTTCGGCTTGGAACATTGCTTTGTAAACGTTCAAAAGTTAAAGATGACTCGAGGATCGAAATGTACAAACAGAATATTACACAAATTTTGCATGCTGCGAAAACACATGAGAAATTATAGGTAAACTTTCAGGGGTTTCACTCCACTCACAATATTTAGTTATACAATTCATAACACAAAGTAGCATCGACATTTAGACTTTTAAGCATAACACTTTTGGATGCATTGAAGCTTCAAAAAGACGACACTCTTTGCTTAATTTATTTGTAATTTCCATTGTTTTGCCTATGAAACCTTAAATCAACGTACGTCACCATATAGCTACTATTTGTAATAGACGCCTTCTTTAAAGTTGTAACGGTACTCCAAAGAACATATTTTCATGAGCTTAGATCAATTTGTTCCTTATATTAATATAGTGAATGGTTTCTACCAAACCTATTTTTCAAAGTGCATATCTAACAAATAGGTGGTATTTCAGGAGCGAAGAAGTTTGATGTTATCTGGCTTCATAACGACAAGGAAATCAAGCCTAGCAAGGACTTCCAATATGAAAATGAAGCCAATATATATAAACTTAACATAGCTGAAATATTCCCTGAGGACTCAGGAACATACACTTGTGAGGCTTTCAACGATGCAGGCGAATCGTTCAGCAGCTGCACTTTGGTTGTTCTCGGTAAGTTAATATTCTTTTTCACTTTTGTGGTTAAACGTTGGAATTGAAATATACTTTAAAGAGTGTAAGAATATGTTATTCTCAGTGTTTTGTTTAACTAAATTTGCCAGTAGAATTTGTACGACAGAAATCAAAGCAAAAAGGGAAAAATATATCTTAGTAGACTACTCATGGATCTAAATACGGTAGACGGATCTACTTCTAGCGACCCGAAATTGAAGCCAGGACAAGCCAGGACTACCTGGCAGGTGTAATTGATTAAAGAACAACTGAACATCACGTTCCGTACAAATACCATATTAAAAATATTCCAATCTTCCTCCTCTCTTCCTTAGCTAGATCTTCATCCATTCTTTGCTTCCACACACCTAGGCATAGAACAACCAATAAGACGCAAGTAAATCCCAATTCACCAGGCAAGATTAGTCGAAAACCTGTGTTAAGTTGACCCAGCTTAATTGTATTGGTCCAGTCAATCCGTCTACCGTTATCCATGGTAGACTACTGAACTTCAAAGAAGAAAAACCATCGAATGATATTAACATGTGAAATATATGAGAAAATACCGTTCTTTGAGATACTCGTCAATTCAATATTAATGGTTTAAATTTTAAAAAGAAACGAAGTAAAAAGACTAATGATAGGATTACTGAAAATCAGTGGTATGTAGATACATTCTGGTCAAAATGGTTCACTGTCTCTTTACTTCATGAAAAGTTCCTTATATAGTTTATATGCAGTATAATTTTAAGAACATAGGAACTACTTTATTCTATACGGTCTGAGTGCACTGCTAGCGAACGGAATGAGACTAAAACGTGTTTCTGCTTATTTCCATAAGTTTATATCATCAACCGATGAATCAAGTGGTGTAGTCTATGCCTGCGAGTAGTACAAGATTTTTATAAGAAAGATTGGGATCCATAATATCTTTACTTCATCTTCGGTTCTGATATCTTATTCTATCAAGTACAGATCACTTCTCTTAATTTGATTCAATTGACTGTTTCTTTCGATCCTATCAAGCTCAACAACTAGTTCCATATTACAAAGAGGATTTTCTGAAACTCAACCATCTGACGTCATGTACCTTTTAAATCGTTTGATTCTTTCTACATTTTCATTGCGTATTTTGTTTTTCAACAAAAATATTTCTCAAGTCAATAGCAATAGTTGTTGGTTATAAATCATTGATACTGTTACAAAAATTGACCCATTTATGTTGTAAAAACGCAGTACATATCTTCCTCTTGGAAAGAATTTCCGATACGCCTGACTGAGATTTCTTGCCAAAGATCCTGACGAAGTTGATATCCTGCCAGAGATCGATTTGTATAAAATGGACAAAGAGAAGTAAGTTGGAACCAGCTCAGTCAAATTCACATAAATTCACAAGAGAAGGTTTTCCAATGGAATTGTAGTTATTGTTTTCTCTTCTATATGACCTTAAGGTGCGAATAAAAGAATACCAAATAATTAGGAGAACCGTACTTCCTCTGTATCGTAGAAGATAGCTAAAAGAAATTAGCAACAGGAAAGATATTTGACTATAAAAGTTTGAACTATCTTTAAACTTGCCACCCTTGTAATCCAGAATAATAAATAGTTAAATCGAAAAGAAATCTTTAGTGAGAAATAAGTATTTTGCCATGTTGTGAATATAAAATTAATTTATTCTTGTAATTTATTTTCCAGTTCCAAATGAAGAGCCAAAGAGCCCTGCTTTTAAAACATTCCCCCAGTCGGCCACAGTGCAAGAGGGAGAAAATATCACATTCGAATGTGAGACTGAGAAGGTTCCCCTCAAAGGTAAGTAATACATATTACAATACACACATACGTACATACTGCTAATCTAACGATTTTCTAGTAAAACGTTTCTTCTCGCCATGTTAACTATTCTGGCATGAAACGTATAAATGTATTTCTTTATTTACAATATACAAATGTATTCTAAAAATCTTTGTTTTCTGCATCTTCAGATTTTCGATATTATGTTTTGAGAGTAAAAGTTTTTCATTATTTTAAGGGCTCATATTTTAAGAAAATACTTATTTATGATTTAAAGTATGTACATATGCCTTAGGTACATACAGTATATTACTGTACTGATAAGATATGATAAAATTAATTATATGGGCGGTAACAGTATTATTATTATATTACTGTACTGTTAAATAGTATAGTACAGCAATAAAGTACATTTACAATTGATTACAAAATTTTATTCAAGTTAATGTAATGAATGTGTAAAACAATAATAGGAAGTTGCCTTATCTATACGTAGCTTGTGATTTAAGATAAAATGATACTGAGGTCATTCTTTTGGTTTCTTTACAGTCGTTTGGCTAAAAGATAACAAACCAGTAGATGAAGAAAGCAAGAAATATCAATTTACTCAAGATGGAAAGAAGAAATTTAAGTTCACTGTCACAAATTGTGCAGCCACTGACGTAGGTCAATATACCGCAAAGGCTGTAGGCAAGAAGGGAGAAACAGTAGCTGCCTTCTCATTAAATGTATATTCATCTACTGAAATATGAAGCCTTTAAATACTGGTATGTTTTTATTCTGATTTATCTTACATAATACAAAGTAAGTAAAGTTTCACACTACACAGATGAGTCAAAACATTACGACCACCTACCTATATGATGTTAGTCCCCTGCGTTCCGCTAAAACTGACGTGGTATGGATACCAGAAGACTTTGGAAAGCATCCTGTTGTAATTGCTTGCAGCATCTTACAAGCAGATCCTCTAATTCCTGTAGGTTATGAGATGGGGCAGCCGCAATCGGACTCGTTGTTTCACCACACCCCACTGATCCTCTATGGGATTGAAATCCAAGAAATCTGGAGGCCATTTCAATACCTAGAACTCTTCATAATGTTCTTGAAACTGATGTTTTAATAATCCGCGCGGCGTGAGCACTGTCTTGTTTAGAAATGCCACCGTCTGCAGATAATACCGCTGTCATGAATAAATGAAAATAACTTCCATGAGATTCACGAGAGGTGTTGCCTGTCAGGAATAATTGTACCTAAGTTTTCCCAGCAAATCATCTCTCAAACCATCGCATACCCCTCCCCTAACTTGTTTTCTTATCAGGGTGCATTCTGGTTTAACCATTTCAATAAGAAAACGGTGCACAAAGAAGCACCGACCATCCACATGATGCAACAAAGGCCGGAATTCGTCTGACTTTCTTCCATTGATCCAAAATTTAATTGGGATGTTCGAGCCCACATTGTTGATGTTTCTGATGGTGAACAGTCTTCAATAAGGGCACCCGACTGCTCTGTGACTACGTAGTTCCAACCATAGGCCTGTGCAATATACTGTGTCATTACGTCAGGTTCATTAAATGTCTTTGTGATTTGTAGTACCCTAATCCTTCTGTTGATTTGTATCCATAAGGGAAGGAGAGGGAGCTTCTGTTTAACTGGTATCAATGACTTTTAGCTGCGCAACACCTTGATAATACGTTATTTTCTTCCTCTTGACAGCAGGTACTCACCAGAGTATCTTACAAATCTTGCTGTTGTTGATACGTACCGACTTAGTCGTCTGGTAATAACTATTTAGCCGTTATCAAAGTCACTCAAATCTTTAACTTGTCCATCTCTTCAGCATTCACCACGTAAACTAGGAGTACCACCTACCAACTTATCATTGGCAATATCATTGACATGTGCAGTTGCTACTAGCTGAGCAATCATATTCCTGTCACCGAAGGTGGTCATGATGTTACGACTCTTCAGTGCATAAACATTGTAGCAATCATGCAGCAGTTACATACACGACACTGTGATCAAATATAAAACTGTTTTATGTTTATTGCACGTGTATTTGAGATTTCACCCTCATTGTAGGTATAGTCAAAGTATCGCATGAGTGAAATTTAATTCATATAAACTGAACTTGGAAGTCATACATTTAATTATAGTGAATGTTTCAGTATATAATTTGCGATATAGACGTACAACGATTGAAGACGTTAAATATTTACCTGAGTATGTGATAGGCTTTGGTAATACTGAAATTTTGATGGCGTAACATTTTACTGCTGGGAGAGTACTATAATGGTCCTGGAATGTTACCAAGCTTGATCTTTGCCTTATTCTTAAGGTATACATTTGAGGATAACCTTAAAATAGAGACAATATCTTTGCTTCTATCAAAGGCATAAATACGCTCCTTAGTACCAAACAATGCCTGTCGTTGGCCTCTCCTACGCTGATTGGTTGTATACTCAGACTTCTTTACATTTTATTGTAATTATGGTTTAAACTAGACCAAAACCACGCCTTTGTTAAGGAAATGTTTTTAAAGGGGGCGTATGTTGCCCGCCCAATGACTAACAAAAAACGTCGTTGCAGCGTGAGCTTTTGTATATTAAAAAAGAGAACGTTGGAGCTTACGTTTGATAACTATTTGGATTAAATACGAAGATATTATAATTTCTTCAGAGGATTAGACACTGAATCCTTCGAGAATACTGTCCAAGCTTTACTAATCTTGAAACGACATTGACGGAAAATTTAGTCTATAATTGCTTTGTGGATAAACTGTAATTGTAATGGATAAAATGGCGAGAGAAGATGTGATGAGGTCACCGCAAAATGTGATAGACATGAATATCAATTTTACAATATGGTCTTGTTTGTTCAGATAATTACAAATAGTTAAGTCATATAAAATTTGAATTTACGATTGTATCTCCCAGACAATAGCTTAGATAGACTGTACTAATATATGTTTACACTGGTGACATCCTATGATAAAAACAAATTGAATTAGTTTTGACATTTTCATTCCTTATTTAATGCTACACAGCTAAAGTGAAAGTTAAAAGGATGCAGAATTCGGTATAGACCAAATACGTCTATTTAAGTGATGTTTATGATTGATGAATAAAGCTTAGAGGGGCTGACTATGCTTGCCCTATTAAACCATTTAATTCCCTGACAATTCTCACGTTGCGAAATCTGTCTATGTGGCGATTCCTTAATCAAAACCATCGCTTAAGTAGGTGTATTGGGTACTACTTTGAATGTGATTTGCTAAGCCAACACCGCTTACGTCATTACGTATAGAGATATGACGTTATTTGTGACGATGTCGCCGTGGCTTTGGGTCCCTATTTCTCCGAAACTATGCATCATTTTGAATTCCTTCAAAGGAACTTTTTTCTTGTTTCGATGTAAATAATCACACCTATCGAAGTTCGCACCATTAATTCACGGTGGTGAACAGAAACCCAGGAAATGTAATTTTGATGACTTTAATGCACGAAACACAGAACGACACAGATGATTAAGCTAATACATAAACTCATGGATTATTAAACGAATAAATTTTACATTTTGAAAACCTACACTGTAACGTGCACCCGATATCTAATTTAATGACAAAGTATAAGGGAACCAAGAAAGTTTTGTCGCTTTCTCTGGAGGTCTGTGTTTAATTGGCCCTCACACCGTGAGCTGAATGCGAATGGAGATCAGGCAAAGGTCAGTTGTTGGTGTGGGTATAGCCAACATACTACCTGGTTGTGGCAGTTCACCGTGAACGTGCGGAAGGACAGAGTGAACATGGGACCTCCACAGAGCGTCATAAGGGCGTGTATGCTGTACGAGTTCAAACTGGGGTCAAACGCAGCTGCATCGGGGCGGAAGATATGCCAGGCCTTTGGTGAGGGTGTCGTGACTACGCGGACAGTGCAGCCGTGGTTTACCAAGTTTAAGGACGGTGACGAAACACTCGAAAACACACCACGTGCAGGAAGACCAACACAGGTACCAAATGAAGATCTTCAGGCAGCAGTTGAGGCGAACAGTGGCCAGACATGTGAGGAACTGGGACTACAATTCAGTGTGAGTGGAGAAACCATTCGGCAGCACCTCCATCAACTTAGAAAGCACTACAAGTTGGGTCGATGGGTCCCACATGATTTGACTCCGGGCCAGAAGGCAACGCGATCAGACAGTTGTGTTTCTTTGCTGTCTCGTCTGAGGAAGGAACCATTTCTGGACAGGGTGTTGACATGTGATGAGAAGTGGGTCCTGTACGAAGCTCCACGGCGTCATCATTGGTTAGCATCCCATGA
>JAGDQP010021325.1:0-31899 GCA_022664845.1 Lepisma saccharinum
TTAAAACTCTTTCTGCACAAAATGATACGGAAACGAAATTGTGAAGAACGCTCGACTGATTTTGTTTCTCACGCTCTTTGCAAAGTTCTCTCCACCAAATGTCTTGTCCTTTGGTATGACTTCTAGAATTTGTAATATTTCTACATAATTTGAAAATATTATGTTTAAACTCTGAAATTATTTAGACTTTGCTTAACAAATAGCTACAATTTTACTACGGTGGAAGAAACTGTATCATGGGACACACTACTGAAAACATGTTGTACAGGAAGTATTTCTTAAATTTTCGTTACCAATACTAGATGAAGGAGATGACTGAAGTAGATGCACATACAAGATTTTCTTCTAAAACTTTCCTGAATCTATACAGCTACACCAGTTACGTTTTACACCACTTACTAGCACCATCACAGCATTTGCTTGGTATGCCCATGAGCACAATGCCACCACAATCTGGTAGGCCGACGTCCGGATTAGTAATGGCTGCTGTCAAGTGAGTGGCTGAACTAAGTCGGCTTTTGAGCGTGAACAAGACACCGATTTAACGTATGCATTTATGATAGCTGCCGACGTGGTGGGATGTTGCAAGTGGACTGCTGTTGGTTTAGAGGCGATGCTGAACTGGATGGCATCATGGAACCATGCAGCAGGTGGTCCGACCGCTAGACCCCGCTCATTGTCCAACGCAGAGCGTTACCTTACTGCCATCTACCAGCAATGTTGTCAATTAGTTAACAGGAAGGAGGATGAGAGAGAATAAAGAATAAAGCAGCCGTCATAGTTCTAACACAAATCAAATCAGCCATCGAGTTAAGCTTACACAAATGTCTTTACCTCAGAAACAGTCTTTGTAACACAAAAGAATAGTAAAATAGTAGTTACCCTGAAGACGCCTTATTAGACGAGTGTTAAGGTGACGAAGTACACTCACTTACAATATTCATTGGAGGTTGGAGTTATTAGCTCTTACCTCCAGGAGAATTGTTTCACTTTACGCCTAATAGTTAGACAACCAACATGACAGTACAAATATACGCCAAAACATGGTATGCCAGGATGTTCCTCCATTTCGAGAAAGAAACAATAAGTGGTTCAGCATCATTTAGAATACCACGAGATAGATAGGTAGAAATTTCAATCACGTTAAGTTCTGAGAAATAGGAATTAATGCAAAGGAAAAGAAAATAATAATATGGACATCATACAGGAATCGTCCTTATGCAATGCAAAAAGAAAAACTTGTCTTGTTCAAACACATACACACAGAGTGAGGGAGAGAGAGAAAAAGCATGGATGAAGATGGGGAAAGAGAGGTTGAAAGAAGGAAAAGGGGAAGGAAAAATGGCGGAAGACATGGAAATACATTAAATTTAACGCTTATGAATACACTCTGCGTTTCGTCCCCCAGAAACCTTTCTCTCTCTCTTGTGTTTTTTCCCATTACGCTATAAATTTCTCTCAGGAGTAATGGCGAACATAATTTACAGTGCCTATTTCCTTGAAGAATATAATTGGAAATCTAGGGGGAATCGAAAAGATAAACTCAAGAATGAGAGTCTCACATGCTGTCCTCTTAACTACACAGACTATAACAAATGTGTTGTTAAATCAGCCGTTAAACTCGCCTAATCTAAATCCGTTATCAGTTTAGACTCGGTCGACCCAGCGAACCCTTTCAGGTCTCCTTCGAATAGCTTCTAACAAACTCAAGGTAGGAAATAGATTAATAGGATATAAACTGACATTAGAATTTAAACGTTTAAAAGCTTATTTTTTTAAATCGTTCTTACATTCTTTTCTATAATGATTGCGTTAGAGAGTAATGAAACATTAATCGGATGTATGCAGAAATATGCTTTAACAATTCATATCCATTCAATTGGAGATGGACATGTGGTGGACACCATGAAGTAATCAGCTTGGTTTCTCAAGGGTCTAAAGTGCAGCATTTCTCTGTGTACTGTCAAGGTTGTTTCTATTCTAGATGAATAATCTATTGTATTATTTGAAAAATAATTTGACTTAAAATTGAAAAAAGAAAGAAAAGAAAAGCGTGTTTGGCAGGATTTTAATTCAAGAACTTTTAATTTTTAAAGAAAATTGGATTTATTAATTTTTGAACTCGTGGCCCCAGACGTGAGAGTCGAGCACGCTAACCAACATACCAAAGAGCCTTGTTTGTTTTGAAGATGAGAAGACAGTACTCACTGGAATCAATCTATGTTCTGTGGGTCTCCGATCTCATAATGAAACAAGATTTTCTATTGCGTGATCTAATGCGTTCTGACGTTATTGTAACAACAAGCAAGTGACCCAGTCCAAAACGTGACCCGAATGACGCGGTCTGCACAATATAATTAGCTGGGAATTTCGGCGTGGTATTTTACGTGCTCTGGAGGTAACATGTCTGATACAGTCACCGCTAAAACACTGTTCTAATGTAAGTAAATAATTCAAAATTCTGTTTTGCCTTCCGGCTTTTCAGGTCTAAATCGGGTCACCAGGTAGGCTTCCTCCGAAGCGTAGATCCATTGATCCGTTCCAAAGTTTGACCTGGTGACTCATTTCAGCCCTGTTTTTACCCGCACGAGGAAGTGGGTTGGTTCTTTTTACATACTTTTCTTTAGTTTACAATGGTTCGTGCTGTCCTCAAATTTGCAACATTAATTTAACTCATTTCCCGACGTCATGCAATGATGAAAGTTTGCATAGCGACATAAATCTGGTGATAATACTACGTCACGTTGTTACTTTCATATATTTCTGTATATTTATATATTTTAAAAACATATTTTATTATTTTTAATATGGACTTCTTTATCCTAAAATAACTGCTAGCCTCCAACGAAGTTGCGTTTGACTGGTTGCAGAACACTTTAGATTTAGATCACAAAACTTTAGCTTGAGAAAAAGTATCAGAACACCGAACTAACTCGAAAAAAAATTATAAACAAAAGTTTTTAAAGATATACTTCTCTTAAACAATCTGTACTAAAAAGTAAAGAATAATATTGTTTATACATAACTAAAAAAGAAAAGCATTGGGCGCTCTCATATACAGACACTTTATAAATTCATGAATCGTCGCACCCCATGCTTTTCCATTAATCATGCATAAACAAAATTATTTATTACCTTTTGCTATGGATAGTTTAAGATAAATATCGTCGCAGGATGAAAAGAACATTGGATTCGGGAGTTCAAACTCTGACAAAAACAATTTTCTATTTTTTTTTCTCAATTTTAATTCAAACTATTTTTCAAATAATAATAAAATAGATTATCCATCTAGAATATAACTATTGAAATAGAATAAAAACAATCTTGACAGTACAAAGAGAAATATTGCACTTTAGACCCTTGAGAAACCAAGTTGATTACTTCATGGTGTCCACCACGTGTCCATCCCAAATCGAATGGATAGAAAATGTTAAAGAATTTCTTTCCATACATCCAATTAATTTTTAATATCTTTCTAATGCAATATTATAGAAAAGAATATAAGAACGATTAGAAAAAATAAGCTATTAAACATTTAAGTTCTAAATGTCACTTTATATCTTCGAAGTCTGTTGCCTACCTTGCGTTTGTTACCAACTACCGGAAGCAGAGCTGAAACGGGTCACGGGGTTGAACCGAGTCTGATCTGGTAACCGGATTTAAGTCTGTTGATGCAGAAGGCAAAATAGAGTACTTAATTATTTCCTTGCGATTGAACAGTGTTCTTTTTAGGGGTGATCGGGGCTGGAGGTATAACCAAGTAGGCCAAACGTCAAACAAGACGGAGATTTTAGTATTCCGCCTTCGGGGATAGACGGGACTAAAACTAGTATACGCGAAATAGTTGAGGTAATGTCGACGCCGACACATAAGTGACATTTGGTTCTCGAGCATTTTTCGGGGCCCCCGTCGGTCCCAGACTTGCCAGCATTGTAGTGTAACCTCGTCCAGCACCCGCCAATCAACGTCGGTTGCATGTCGGAATCTTTCAAAGCCCGTTGTCGGCCCCATCTTCGCCGACCAAATGCCGATGTTGCTTGGCTTGTTCTTGGGAGGCTCTCTTCATTTGTCTTCGTAATAATAAAACGAATTACATCTGAAAAATATTTTTAGCAGAAACCCTTATAGACGACCACCAACTGTTGGTCTCGTTCGCAATAGAGAGGTTTCTACCTCAAAAGAAAATAGCATAGTGCTGTCAGTGTTCCTTTTTAATAAAGTCCGCTATCGGGTGTGGATAATAATGATAATAATACTTATTCTTCTAAGCTTGCTTCTTGAACTCGCAGGGTGAAATTACTCCATAAGATGTTATTACTTCTTTATTCTTTCTGGATTTTTTTGTTATTTAGGATATCAGTGAACACCAATTTGTCCATAAGTCATCAAATAAATAAATTTCCGACTGCACTCTGGAGTAAACAAGTTACAGGAAGAAGTCGGTTATCTCCAAAGATCAGCTCTGAACTTAGCATTATGTATTTAGCTGGCAAGATGGTGTAGGGGTAACGTGTTCTAGTTTTCAGTACTAAAGCTAGCCAACTTCAGTTCAAACTCTGTTCAAGCCCAGATTTTTCACAAAGCGAGTGTGAAGAATCAAAGAGTGACTTCTAAACGAAGAATCGTTAAGAATGTGGAAGAAAACACCTGTGTCACTGTAGAGAAGAAGATGATTTGCGAATGTTGGGAAAGGCAAAATAAAGTATATGGGAGTTAACAAGACAATAAGAACACGTCATTGTTCTGAAGTATCCACTGTTCATATTATTATTCTTAGAAAGAAACACTATACCATTTGTTAAGCATGTTTTGGGTATAGCAACCTGTGAAGTATCGCTATCATGCTAAATTTCTAAACTGAATACCTCAGTTCGATTCCCAACTAGGTAGTGTCTTTCTTCGCATTAAATAATGGCTGCAAACGGAGATCCATCTCCGGTTCGAGAACTTACGAAGCATCAATGGCGAGAATCAGAGTAAACAGTGTGTGTGATTCTTAGCATAATCATAAGTAATTTTCATATTTTTCATTTGTCTTTCTCTTTCCCTCCGTTTCTTGACGTTTTCTTATCATGTGTTCGCTTCTTACTCTTCTTCCCCTCTCCATTCGTCTTTATCTTTTTCTCTTACTTATTGCTTCTCTCTCTTTCTGTACGCGTTCGTGTTCCAGAGTTAAAACGAGGCGACTTTTGATGACCTGGTGATCGGGCCTGACCCAAACATAACTAACCCGGTCCAAAACTTGACCCAAAAGACCTGTTAACCTGATTAACCCGATCTGGAAAATCTTAATAATTGGGAATTTCGAAGTCATATTTCTCGTGCTCTAAGGATAACATCTCCGTTCCTGGTCACCCCTGAAAGAAACTGTTGAAAAGCAAGGAAATAATTTAAATTCCTTCTTTGTTCTCCAAGCTATCGGGTCTCAATCGAATCACCGGGTCAGAACAGGTTCGAATCCTAAATTTGGTGGCGATTCATAACCAGACCCGCATCACCCGATGACTCGTTTCAGCTCTGGTGTGTTCATTCTATCTGCGAGAATTGCCATAAACATTAGTTCATTAGTGTTGTAATTATTAGAACTTTATATTCACAATATGTTAGTGCAACAATAAGTTCTCAAGATTGTGGATTAATTCCTGCTTGATCTTGGTCTAAAGATTAAATGATTTTTTATGGAACCAGGGAGGCTGAACCGTAGATACCTAAGGAACTTAAATAAAATTCAAACTTCAAATGGAGCCGTGGTAACTCGCTGACAGTAGCAAGTTTAATAGCTGATTTAACAACACATTTGTTATGGTCTGTGTAGCTAAGGACACCGTTTGAGAATATCATTCTCAAGATTCTTGGTTCTATTTTCCGCCTAGATTTCCAATTATTTTCTTCAAGGTATTAAGCGCTGTAAATTATGTTCGTGATTGCTTTTGAAAAAGATTTATCCCGTAACGGGAGAAAAACACAAGACGGAGAGAGGGGGCAGGGTGGAGAGACCCAGACTCTGTATTCATAAGCGTTAAAATTTCATTTATTTCTATGTCTTCCGCCATTTTTCTTTCCTAGTTTATTCTTTTCTCCTCTCTTTTTCACTCTTTTCCCATCTTCTTCCATGCTTTCTCTCTCTCTTTCTGTGTGTGTGTTTGAACAAGACAAGTCTTGTTGCATTGCATAATGAGGATTCCTGCATGATGTTCATATTATTTTTTTTTTGTTTTCATTAATTCCTATACTTAACGTGATAGAAATTTCTGCCTATCTATCTCGTGGCACTTTAAATGATGCTCAATCACTCATCTTCCTTCCTCGAAATGGAGGAATATACTGGCATGTCATGTCTTGGCGAATATTTATACTGTCATGTTGGCTGTCTAAGTAATAGGCGTACAGTGAAACAATTCTCCTGGATGAAAGAGCTAGTATTTCTTATAAGTCCCACTTCCACTTAATACTGTGAGTGTAACTTCATCTATTACAAATAATCTCTGCCACGAACTACACAAAATAATATCTTTCTTATCATGAAAGTGATAATAATATTGAATGAAGAAATGCCTAAACGCCTTTATTAACTTGAATATTTAATCTGTTTCACTATATATGATGATTCCATTTATTTCATTACCGATATTTATATATAAAATAACAGACGCTATCATTTACTGTAAGCGATATGTTGTATTTCAGTAAGGGGATATTTTCTAATATTTATTTTAGTTATTGCTATACCAGTGCCGCATCTAAGGGAGCAAAAGGAGGCATGTTCTTCCATACAAGCTACCTTCATCTCTAAAATGTAAAACCACGATTCAAGTCAGGCAGGCCTACTGCCTTGCTGGAATTAATAATACCGAAGCCACGATTGGCTCCAAAGAAGATAACAAAAGTACACTACGTGATGCAAAACAATGTTGTGGCCGTCGCGTCGGCCGTTCGTGTTGTTTGACTAAAAACCGATGGAAAGGGCGGCAAAATTTAACTTTGCCTCCCCCCCTTCATAGGAAAATTACTAGATCCGACACTGTGCTATACTTCATGAGTTGAAGCAATCTTGTAGATAATTCGTCCACCGTATGCCGAATTAAACTCAACTTTACACAACCGGAATTTGTTTAAAATATACACTTTAATGTTTAAAATCTAAGTTAAATTTGACTAAGTACTTCCGTGCTGTTAGCAACGGTTACTGAATACGCATATCAACACATATACAAGTATGCATCCTTCCTCATAATTACCTCAGGCATTTTAATCATGAATGATTTAAATTTCGATATATTAATTCAATTAAACATGTTTGTCCTCTATTTTCCCTAACCAATGATTTTAAGCTATTGTATACACGTTAGTGTAAATGGCGTTCTAGTTTACTACATAGTCCTGAGAATTATCTCAAGCATTTTCAACCTAACCTAAATTTACCTTATCGTTTTAAAATCTAAACTCTACTATACTTATAAAATAAACTAACTTGGCCTAATCTAGTTCCGTGCTATGTATAAATAATATATTGGCGGACGGGCAATGGGGCTTGGAGTCCTCTAAACTGTTGTATTACATAGATTTTGTACAGCATACTATTAGTACTACATAATTAATTTACCTTCATATTGACGTCCTAGTAGTTGTATTAGCTACAACGAATTGCATATGTAAGTACACCAACCTATTAAGTATTATTAATAAAAATAAACACCGACCAGGGTTAGACCAACTCAGGTTACGAGATTTTTATTTATAGTGTATCACTCCACGAACAATGCTTATTAGAATGTGTCTGGTCATTGCATTGTATTTGTAGTAGTAGTTGTTGTAGTAGGAGGAGGAACAGTAGTTGTAGTAGCAATAGTAATAGTACTAGTATATATACAAGATGGCATCTTTCAAGACATTTGGTAATATTTTCGTAACCTACTAGTGATGATAATTATACCGTCATAGCAAATTTCGTTTCCCTAGCTTCAGTGGTTTGAAAAATGGGATATTCGGCGTCCATTTTGGATTAAAGATGGGTATTTTTAATAATTTTCTTATATTATGGTGACCTACTCATGATGGTAGTAGTAGATGCAGTAGGAGTAGTATATATATACAAGATGGAGTCTTGAAGAAATTTAGTAATATTTTCGTAACCTACTAGTTATGATATACCGTCATACCAAATTTCGTTTCTCTAGTTCCAGTAATTTGAAAATTTTGTTATTGGGCGTCCATTTTTGATTAAAATATATTCTTTATATATTTTATATGTTCATAATACATGTTTTCAAATATTTTTATATGTTCATATTTATTATTAATAATTGCTTTGGCATGCAAATAGAGGCTACTGAAAGCTAGGATATATATAAATAAACCAGGTCTGGCCCGCGAGGTGTGCAAAGGGGCACGGGGCGTCCGAAGGGAGCTGGGCGGCGTGAGCCTCAGAGTAGCACTCCCCCTAACCGAGTTGCATTTTTAGTTACCATTGGTTAGCGGAGGTTAGGTAAGGTCAGGTTCGCACAAACTGATCGAAATGTATTTTGAAAGAAAGAAACGAAAGTATAAAGATACATAACCGAACCTGACCTTACCTAACCTACCCTAACCCATGGTCACTAATTTTATATAGTCTACGATAAATGGAAGAAAGCAATTATTAATAACAAATTTGAACTTAGAAAAAATATATTTTTAAGACATGAAGAAAAAATCTTATTTTTTTTTAAAAAAAAACTGCACTTTTAAAAACAATCTTGAAAATGTAAGAAAGGAATTATTAATAATAAATTAAAACGTTTAAAAATTATTATTTAAGAAAAAAGAAGAAAAATCTCGCCCGCCCGCCGAGGATCGAACCCGTTGTATTTATTTCGTGAGCCAGCCTTCTACCAATCTAGCGATTTGGTCTTGCAGTTGATGTCGCCGGTTCTCCTAGAGTTACCCATGATCTTTTACGCTTAGGATTCTCGAAATAGATCCACTTTTCGTCACCAGTCACAATTCAATGGAGAAATTATTTCCTTTTGTACCTGGCGAGCAGAATTTCGCAAGTGGTTTTTTGGTTTTCCTGTTGTCGTTCAGTAAATGCATGTGGAAATCATTTCTCCACCTTCTGAATGTTGCCCATGTCTTTTAAACGTATAGAAACTGCTTCACGTGTAACATTTAATTGATCCGCGAGTTGTTGTTACGTTTGAGCGTCATCCTCATCCAACAAAACTTGCAATTCCCTGCCTGCAAACTTTTTCGGTGGTCTTCCACGTTCTTCGTTTCTCATGTCAAAATCGCCACTTTTAATTTTTGTAAACCACGCATAGCACTATGACTAACCAAGAGCATGATCACCGCAAGCTTCGACAAGCATGCGATGCGATTCTGCAGCAATTTTCTTCAAATGGTAACAAAAAAGTCAATGCTGTCCGCACATCGTAGTTTGTAGGTACGAATTGCGCCACGTTCAACGCTATTAAACACTACACTATGACCTGAAACTTGTCTGGTTGTGAGTTGCAAATCGTTATCAGCAGTCAAAACAAGCAATTGGCGCCAACTAACCACAGTGACAGCTAACGCCGTCTATGCACAAATTCCGGTTTCATACTTACACACCTGGTATTGTGTTTGTGCTATGAAAGCTGCTTCTTCGACATGGTTGGATATGGCTAGACTGGAAGAGACAGCCTCTTAGCAAACTATCCCATGAATTATCATGTCATTGTTAATAAGTAGATGGATGATAAGATTGTACAACTCATTTTTCTTATTTTGTGATATTTAAGAAATATGCATAAAATAGGTTGATTTATTTTAAAAACATATTTATTATTCACTCAAACATATACACGCAATAATTGTTTTTTTTTATAACTGCCTTTTTTACATAACGTGTTCATTAATGAACATTTACAAAGTTCCTGGAGCAGGGGCAACGTTCAGCTGGGTACTGCCGACGATGTGACCTGGGAGAGGAGCAATGTGAGTGTTGCCTCGAGTCTGGGCCACATAACTATAAAGAGAAAGAGAAGGAAAACAAAATTAAATACATGGAATGTTTGATATGATTATTTACTTTAAAGTATTTAGGAAATAGTGAACTAATATTCGTTTGAAAGGTTTGCATTTATAGTTTCAAGTTGAGTTTGCACATAGTTGGAACAACCAGAATTGCATCGAATGATAAACAACTTCTGAACTAAATACTTATTTTATGTATAGTAACACTTAATTGATAAAATTGTATTAATATATAATTCCATCTATTTGTAGAAAGCTTAAGGAAGAGTTAGATTAATACATTATGACAATTTAAATTTCTCTTATGGATTCTATCTTACACGTAACACTATTTCAAGTGGATGTTCAAACCTACACGATATATTATATACATTTTTGAAATCAACAAAACTGAGTTAATGTATCGAAGAGCAGGTCCAGTGGTGTGAGAGAAATTGGAGGGGAAATTTTGAGCACAATTACTTGTGGTATGTTATTTACAAATGGCTGGTACTTTGTTCCATGCATTGCTGCTCACTTTGTTGATAAATAGTCAAATGACGCTGATAGCTAAACGTCGTCATAGTAACCAGATGTTGACACCAGTAGACGTGTAAAAGTGGGTAGAATCCCTACACGAGTATTGCGTGTAAGTTTATTCAGCGGACATGTAGTTTGACAAATCACCAGGATTATGATCAGGAATGAGGAAATGATTGAAACAGTTTTTTTTAGACACACCTGCAGGAATTACACGAATAGTAATCTTATCCGAAGAGCGACCATGCTGGTACTATAGGTTACTTACATGCATTGAACCTCAAATTCAATGCTCAAGACGGCGGAGAGACACTTGCGTGATTTTGTTGTTGTTCACGCCATCAATGTGAATGTTAAAAAACGAGGCAATATTATAAAATGTCTTGGATAAATAATTATTTACGTTCCCCAAAATTTAAAATTTCCATCAGTATGCTTGTCTTGATGCTGATCCCGGACGATTTGATGATAATACTGATTAATGCATACACCGGGCTAAACATACTTGGAAAATTTCCACTGATCGGGAAGATGCCCGTAGTAATATTATTTGTCATTTAATACGTATACCTGGCTTGATAAACTCATTTGTTTCAATCAATCCGTCATTCCGTATCATTATCATGGTGATTTGTCGGACTACACACCCACTGAATATACTTACACACAGTATGCATGTACCATTCTATGGATTTTACCCAATTTTACACTTGTATCATTGTCGTCATCTGGTAACCATGAATAAAACGCTATCCGGCTATCAGTGTCATTTGACTACCTATCACCCTAGTAAAAATCAATGGATGGATCTTAGCACCAACTATTTAAATGTGACCTATCGCACGTAATTGAAGAGTACAGGGGAAGAAAGGGGGATGTCCATGAAAGGCAATTTCTTGTAAAACACATTTTATACTTCAACTCTCCCATTTACTCCCATGTATTTCATTGTTGAAAAACCACGATAACTTGGTGATTGATGGCGCTTTTAGATTGAAATTTTCTGAGAGGTAGCTGTCATTGTGTATTATTTGTTACGAGTGCAATCCCAATATTTCTTTAAAAAAAATTGACATCCTTTTTTTTTCCTCTGTACTCTTCCATTGTGCTAAAATCTTTTCCCGACAATTTCTCTCACACCACTGGATGAATGCATCTGCTCTTCTGCACATGAACCCAGTTTCAGAAATGAGTATATTATCTTAGTCTGAGAATCTACTTGAAATAATTTTAGTTGTTAGTTACTTAATTTCTATTTTAAGCACTTCCAGCTAGTATTTAGGCAGCTTTTGTTCTGCTTTATTCGGGTTCTAGCTCTTATTAATTTAGATTGAATTTGAGTTCAAGAATTTCCCACTTTAGATATCTGTTTATTTTAAGCTGTCCAGCGCAAGTCGAAGGATTGGCGAAGCATAGAGGAATTAAGTTACATTTTTATCCCTATAGTAACTTACCGTATAGAAATTGTACATTCAAATATTAAGAATGCAGACCGTCAATCAAATACTGTCAACAGTAGCAACAAAAAATTGTATATTTTTTTATTAAAATATGAAAATATTTAAATTATTTTTCTTATTTTTTAAACAATAGTAGTTCAATATTTCATATATTTATTTTCTCAAAACATATAACATGACTTTAAAAACATATATTTAAAAATAGTTCTTTATATATAAACTTTCTCCTTAGATTTAAAAATTAAATTACAATACTTATTAAAAGATCTTTTGATATGGTTAATTCCATAAAAGCTATAATTATTTGATTTTGCGTTTAAAAATATTTTTAAAGCTATTTTCTGTAAAAATAAGACATTTTTATTTCAAAATTATATTATATAATATTAAATATATTCTTATAACATTCTTTTGCCACTTCAAACTCTTAGACTAATAATAATATTAATAATAATATTTACTTTCTGAAACCAAATAACAGGAACACTGCTGGAAATGCTTCTTTGAAATAAGAAATGTGTAATAAGTAATAACATTTTTACTGAAAAAACAGTCTCCATGCTGGTACTACAGGTTCCAGATCATTAACCAGAAGCAGGAATAACATTGCTTTGAATTTGCTTCACTCAAGTCAAATAACTTGCTCAGTCAAGTTTCACCGTGAAATTTGTGTTTCTCAGTTCCCTTAGTAAGGATAACACCCGGTCGTCCAGAGGTTAGTAGGCCTACACACTTTTTCTAGCGTAAGCGTTGAACCCAGGTATTCTATTTTTTGAGTCGGAGTCTGAGCGAGAACTTATGGATGTGTCTACCATAGGTTATAGCGGAAGATTAAAAGGAATAATACTTTCCTTGTTTGATCAATATTCATGAAAGCCACTAAAGGATATCAAGCGTTTACAAAGAACAAGAGAGAGAGAGCAATTATGAAAAACTTACGTAGCTCCAGCAGGAGCAGCAACAGCAACTGGAGCAGCAGCCACTGCAGGAGCAGCTAGAACAGTACGTGCAGCAACAACACTAGGGGCAGCAACAACACTTGGGGCGGCAATAACATTTGGAGCAGCTAAAACAGTACGCGTGGCAACAACGCTAGGAGCAGCAATAACACCAGGTGCAGCTACAATACCTTGGGCAGATAGAATACCATTCAAGCCAGGAGCAGTAGACAGAAGGATCTGGGCAGAAGTCACAGCCAAAATAGCGAAAAGAACCACGACGTACTGAAATTAAAAAATAAACATAGATATTACATAATTTGTTAGTAAATTGTTACCGGCGAGACAAAGTTCCTTCAGTGAAGCTTTCAGCGAAACCTAGGGTGACTTCGGAGATGTTTCAAACATACAAGAAGATTGTAGGACGGTGGCCTTATCAACATTATAACAATGAGATTCTGCAGAAAGCTATTCATGCTGTTTCTTCAGGGAAAATGACGATTAGACAAGGTGCCAGTTAATATCAGATACCAAAAAGTACTCTCTTTGACAGGATTAAAAAGAAGCATTCAGGTCACCTTGGTGGTCAGAAATGTCTGACAGATGAGGACGAAAGAAATATTGTACTCGGCTTTTGAAATGTGCTGATTGAGGTTTGCCGTTCAGAATAACATATCTGCAGCTCTTAGTTAAGAGCTACCTGAATAGAGTTGGCAGAATCGAAAAACCATTCAAGAATAATTGCCCCGGACTAGATTGATTGTAAACCTTTCGTTTGTTTGTTTTTTGTTTAATTTTGTGACTTGTAGCAGTATAAGTATTTTCTGTTTGTGTCATGATTGTAACCTGTAAGTGAATTTAATAAAATGCGAATATTGAAAGTTGTTAAAAAAATTAAAAATGATGAACACATGAAATATAAAATATACACATTAAAAATAATAAACACATAACGCTATTCACATTTAAATACACAGAAGACGGTATATAATCATTGAAATGTGTCCGATGACACCTCTGTTACAAGATATACACCGGAATAAACGGTAAATTCCTAGTGTCCGAAATCGCCCCATATTACACGGAAAAAATAAAAGGTTACTAGCAACCCAAAAATGGGTTAATGCAACAGAGTGAGTTGGTAAATATGAGTGAGTGAGTGAGTAAATATAGAGCCTAATAAGTACAAGGTTACAGCAATCCATCTAAAATGGTTAGATCCAGGGGGTTGGTGTAACCCTCCACGTAGGTTATTTTGAAGGGTTATGATAAACAACTGTACTCAGTTACTTTAACCCACCCCAAAGAAAATTTGTAAAAAAAAAGTGGTAAAATCGTCTGAAAGTAAGTTACTGTTCTTATTTACACTACATATAGCTTATTATAGTATCTTTGTAAAAAAATGTGCGTCAGGCTGGGTTCGAACCATGGACCTCATCCGTAGCAGTCCGAAGTGCTACCAACTACTCCACCGATCATCTGAAGTTGGCGGTCGATAATGCATGTATTTCCAAGTTACACTACTGTGATATTCATTTTACGAATCTCTTTGTTTCATATTACACTTTATCATTAACAGAATATTAATAGTAATTTATATAACACTACATTCCTAGATTTAGGGTTGTTAGGTTACCTCCTAAGTTTCACGTTAACGTTTTGGCCTTGGTACAAAGTTTCCATATGGAAGCCCCTCAGTGTTCAATGACCGCCATCTCGTATACACGAGACTCGGTTCAGCTAACCCTCATTAAGGTTAAAAAATAACTAATTCTCAGAAGGTTAAATTTACCTGCACATTAAACGGTTATCATAACCGAGCAGTGGGTCAATCATGTTGTTTAAATTAACCGTGTTGTTTGTTTATTCCTTCTTGTACCAATCGTGTAGGTAACTTGCTACCCACGAATGGGTTGTTTTTACTCTGATTTCTGCTAACCTTTTTCAATGGGTTACCATTTACCTACAGAATTAGGTACTTTCATGTCTCGAAAGGGTTGTGATAAATAACCAGTAGGTTATGTGCAACCCTTTTGGTCATTAACCTACCAAGTTGTTGACTTAGTTAAAACTAATTTCTTTCCGTAAAGCATTCAGACATTGTTTATTCTTTTAAATAACTGTTAAAATAATGTGTACGCTTTTCGTAGTATGCAAACTCATAGGTAAGTGATAGGTATTTTTAAATATTTTTTTGGTTGCAGTACTACAAATATTACGACTGTAAATTTTAAAAAAAAACTTGAAAAAGTGTCCGAAGTCACCCCAGATGATAGTATCTAATCACCAAAAGTGTATGGTTCTTTCCGAAAAATAAATTGCAATTTATGTAGCGTTTAGGCAACTTGGATCATGTCGAGTGCATGATGGTGGTAGAATTGGTGAAATGAAGAAAGTGGAAAGAAACGGGAGAACCCCGAGGAAACCCACGCACACGGTGTTTATCCACCACAAAACCCACATGGCAAGAGGTAACCAGAGAACCCATGCATCAAAGGTGAGCAGGTTATTTTCGGATATAAACACGTTGGGTGTAAGGATCTATCTATAAGAAGTTTTTATATGTAAATTCCAAAAATTTCAGTTAACAAAGCCTAACGAATATAATCTAAAAGAAGCGTATCCTTTGCACTGAGACAAAATAAACAATTGCTAAAAGCTGAAAGAATAAATAGGATAGAGTTAATTCACTTTAGACTCTCCAGACGACTATATTCAGAACAATACAGGCATGTATTATAAAACCCACATCTGTTAAAAGAAATGTGCTTTCAGGAGATGAAAGAAAACTATCAAAATCCAAAAGGGTTCTTTCGGAACTTCTGATTTCTCCGCTGTCACATAGACAACTGTGCTTTTTTTTTTTGTTTTTCTTTTTTCGTTTGTTTACTCAGACAATTAATTCGACAAGTATGTGGAGGACAGAGGCTTCTATTGACTGAAGCGCAAAGCTACTATCTTGCTCTTTTCGACGTCTGTATTTTTCAACAAACAAACTTTCTTGTATGTATTATCTCTCTCTAACATCTGATTTTGGGAAAATTGTAATTTCATTGTTGCTACTAACGACAAATTCTACTTGAACCATGTGAAAGTTTGTTGAAGCCCAGTATTTGTTTCAGAAGCTTGATGGACCATCCCGAACGAAGATGACATAACTATACCGAAGGTTAGACATGTACGTTTTCTTAATTACTAGATGAATTGTTAGATTTTTCAACGCCTGACTTTGGAGGCTGCTAATCTAGTTTAAGTTAAGAGAGAAGAGATGAACAACTTAACATGTGTGTGAAACCTGTCAAAACCCATCTTCACCTGGGTATCTCTTGGGTTCAATTCAGCCATATGAAAACCAACTGCCAGGATATCAAATTTTGTTAAAGGTAAGACTGTTAACTTTTCCCGTGTTCTGAGAATACTTTAACGCAATGATGATACAACTTGAATTCTAGTGTTTTGGTATAGGTGCCGTAGAGAGTTTTGCTAAAGTTCCTCCAACTCATCACAACTAAAATTTGAAAAAGTTCAATTTCGTCTTAAACTAGAGAAATGATCCTCGAAAAATGTGTAACAGTGATTTTTTTTAATAGTTTATTCGATAATTCTAGAAGTAAGTAACTAATAATTGTTAACCTTGATTGTACGATAATAATTAATCAATGAAATTATTTGTGGGCTGCTCACCATATGCGTTTTATTCTCTTCAGTAAGCTTGCAAGGCATCCCGGTTTGACCGAGACAGGCCTGGATTTGAGATGTCCCATCTCGTTTTAGGACTTGGATTTAACAGTAAAAGAAGCAACGATTCCTTACCGTACCAAATTTTCATTGCTAATCTGCGTATTGGCATTCATTGTGTCCCGGTTAAATCTGGCAAATCTATCTTTAGAAGAAGACGCTAGTAAAAAAAGAAAAATGCTAAACTTTATTTTTTATGGGCCAGTCTAGTAATATTTGACTTCGGCCCATCATGATTTGACCATTTCACACATTCGTTAAAATCTACAAACATCGATACCCCAGGCGAGATTCGAACCCGAGACGTTTTAGTCACTTAGAGCGCGCGGCTACCTTGTCGGTCGAAGAGGTTAGTGTAATTGCTTGTATTAAGATAGAGTATTAACAGAAAACATTAGTAATGATAGTTTCTTACCTTCATTTTGTGTTTCTGAGTGTCCTGCTGACTCTTACAGTGGAACTATAGTAACAAATATTGTCTACACACGTCCTTTTATACAAAACTCTTCAAGGAAATAAAAAAAATGTTAGAATCCATTAAGAATCTAAGCAAGTTGATACCGATTCAAGACGGGTGTGGTTTCTTTATTGTATTCTCCAATATTATCAAGTGTTGGCTTGTATTCATCTTGTGGCTGGTGAAATATCAACTTAAGATTTCAACAGAAACTGGTCTCAATGTACTTCGATTATTTAAACTTTTTTCAATGATTTTTTTCAATGTTCAGCAACAAAGTATCTTATTTTATACTTACAATTATGGAGTATATTTTTTAAAAAATATATAAAGTACTTCAAATTATGTTCACTTATTTAAAAGGAATTTATTTATGGTATTAATTCCTGATCGGATTATAAATTAAATTCCCCTGTAAATTCAGACTACATCCCCCACTTCTTGTGTTTTATCGTTCAGAAGAATACTTGACAAGACAAACAGATATTAGGAGAGAAAAGGTTTCAGATCGACTAAGTATTTATCTCAACCTTTAGTTTGTTAATTATTGTAACGCTTGTTGATTCTTCTTCACTGAAAAGTGACTTGCAAAAGTTTGTAAAAGAAATATTGTTTAAATTTGACTTCAATTTATGGTATTCAGGCATCTACGGTTCAGGCCAGGAAGAGGTAGGTAAAATGTTGTGGAAAAGGAGTCGACCTAAGTTGAAAATACCATCCCGACATTTGCCTGGTGTATCTGACGAAAATGCATGGAAATTCCTAAGTCAAGAATGACGGCCGCTGGTATCAAGAATATTGTTGATTTATTGTTTCTATTTCAATGATAAATTTATTTAAACTTAACGTTTGCAACATTATCTAAGTTGACAGATGATGGGGAAGAAAATATGAAGATATGGCATTGACTTTACTTTCAGGCTACATCTCGACATTTGACTAGAGTGACTAATGTATACCTGCGAAGACTCAGTGATTGTGTCCAATTCCGGATTTTAACTCGTGTCACCCCAGCTATGAAATAACCACGCTTGTGCAAATCCATTTAGCTTGGTTTTGTACATGATTCTGGTTACCTTAGATCAAAGTATAAAAATATTTTAAAAAATATTAATATATGTCCTTACAATATTAATACCATCTCTCACCAACTTTATCTGATTTTGTAAAAGTGAAACTTTTGTATATATGCAAAGCATTTTGGGCCTGGCAATTTATTACTTGTAATTTCAAGGGTATTGTTAACAGTGGATGCAGAATCTATTCTTACATTCTCTTATTAAAAGAAAGGAAAGCAAGTGAAATAAAATATTATATCTGATAAAATAGTCTCTCAAAATAATAATTTATTTATAGCAAATTCAACTTATTAAATGAGAAGAACTTGCAAAAGTTCGTAGTGATAAATAATCAAACAATTAGAAACTTAATAATTTATAAATATTGATTTATAAATTTCAATTGAAATTTCAATTGAATTGTACCTAACTGAAACTGAATTTCATCTCGCCTTATTTTATTAATTTCATAAAACTCCCCAGCTTTTCAAGTTGACGGTCTAACAGAATTTAGGATCTATTTTTTAGACGCTTTTTCGCTGCTATAGGAATGAGTAATTTCGCTTAACACATTGCATTCAACGTGTCCGGAGTCTCAAATATCGACTCTTTCGTAAGAAGAGCAATAGAAAAGTAATCGTGGTTCACCAGCACAGGAAACTTTAGGTTATTGACCTGTCTCCGTGAAGAAAACCAATTATCATCATGTTTACGACATAGCGTGTCCTGGATAAAATCCCTGTGACCCAGTTACCCTAATTTCCAATTAGTCACTAAACCTAAGGAAAATTAGTGTTCTGATTTCAAGGTTACTTTGCATCCACAATGTTCATTTTATGGTGTATTTTACGTTTGAGCTACATTTCAAATCTCTATTTCGATTTTCCTTAAAATTTCTAATTTTATAGAAGAGGTTAGAGCGTATAAAGTACTCTAATAGATATTTAATACAAATTTAGTCGTTACAAAATATACGTTACATGTTTTGATTTAAATACGCCAAATACTAATGGAGTTCTTCTTAGCATATTTTATTCTTTTCTGTATAAAAGTATTAAGTTTCAAGAACTTCAAAATATACAGAAAAGCCTCAGCCGACCGGGTAGCCAGGCGGTCCAAGGCGTTAAGCCAACTACTCGAAGATCCCGGGTTCGAATCCCGGCAGGGGCATGGGTGTGACGGGCCGAAGTCAACAGTTACTAGGCTGGCCCATATAAAATAAAGAGTTTTTTTTATTACAGAAAACTGTAGCCCGTTCCTCCAGAACCCTCACGACTACAATTAAAGCCAACCTGGGAATTGAAATTCAAAAGTCAGCAATCGGTTTCTATTGAATCACTCGTTTCCTTACTTAACTTGTGATTAATAAACAATTGAAAGACTTAGAAGTAAAGGGATATAGTGACCTTTCCTTCGAAAAGAAACCCTAAGTCATGTTATCTTTTATTGTTAACAAGAATTTTTTGCGTATGTGAAACCAATACAAAGACATATTGCGGAGCGATGTGTAAGTTTATTTAGTTGATAAATATGAGGATTGTACACAGAATTGATGTCATTCAACTATGAACTATTTTATATTTTGCTGTGGTACACTTGCGTCCCTCAGCCTTAGTTAAAATAGCATTATAAATGTAATTAAGTCTCAATTTGTAAACGATTCGCTTATTTAAAGGTCTTCAAATTGTTCATAATATCGAGATTACTTTCATATTTTACTGCAAAAGAAAACTAGTCATTTTCGTCTTAGAATTTCTGAATACTCATGTCACGATTTTCACTGGCATTCTAGGACTGATGGGCTTAAAGACAACCCTTGAATAACCCAACATAAAATGTCTGACTTAAAGGTAGGATTGAAATTGTAAATGTTTCATCTTTTAAAAGTTTATTTTACTTTTAATAATTGTGTACATTTTCTAAAAGATTATTTTAGAAACTTATTTTTTTCTGTGTGTAAACTGTAACTCTTGCTTGAATAATCTGCCCATATTTATAACGTTCCAGGAGCAGGATCAGTGTTGATGTGATGGGTGGCGTAGGGAGTGTGACCTGGAAGTGGAGCAACGTGAAGTGATCCACGAGTTTGAGCCACGTATCTGAAAGAAAGAGAGAAAACAATATAATAAAAATCTTAAATATTATTTCGTTAAGACATATTAAATACTTTTATACTATTTTTAATTTGTTCCGAAAAAACGTTCTGTCGGTATTAAGATAACGGATGTTTGTTTTGTTTTAAGTATCTTATATCGGGAACAAATACAGTAGATTAGAAATGCAGCATAAATTGTCCCAAACGAAACTAGCATAAAATGAAATCTTGCCCAAATCTGAAATTTACTGTTGTTCCGGCTGTGCCTTTATTATTATCGATAGAAGAATCTTATCTAACTTGGAAAATAATGCTAAATCCTTACTATTCCGATTTCAGCAGGTTTCAAGTGATGCTCCTCCCACCATGGTCTACTGGATGATCGCTGACTTAGGAAGGCAGTGCAGGTTTCAGACCTTACTCACGCCGGCCATCCTGACTGAAGATTTCTATGGTTTTCCTCAGTACTACGAAAATTTTACTTAGAATATAGACCCTGTTCACTAATTTACCCTATCTTCTTCAACAGCAATCACCAAACACTCAAACGTTAGCCTCTAGAAATGAATCATTGTTAAAACTATAAAATTTAAACTTTAAAATGTTGAAAATATACGATTTTTTCGTTTTATTGAATATTATATACCCCACATAAACAATACAGAAGCATCAATGTGACAGAAGGCATGCGTTGGAAATATTTAAGAACCTAAGTACATACAGAAGAAATATCCGGACTTTGGAAGGAAAACAATAAACGTTATATCAAGGACCTACCACTCTTGACCGAACATTAACATGGTAACCTCTAATAGAGTAAAGGAAATATTTCAAACTCTGTCATTGTTGGATACACACATAAAACCAAAACCACTTAATCGGCGGAACCAACTTAAATCAATTGATTGATAAATATTGTTAGTAGAGTTTTAATGTAATTTAAGAATCAACAGGAGAGAACAGGTAAGATTTGTGCACGAAGCTATTAAAATTAAATAGTTTTCTTTAATTATACGTATTCAGAAAGAAAGAAGAGGTATTACCATAAAGTTACTTACCCTGGCTGAGGTGCTAGTGCTGCCGCAGTAAGAACTGGAGAAGCCACCACACGAAGAGGAGCAACCGCAGGATATTGATATTGATATTGATATTGATATGCTAATGGAATGTATTGAGCATAGGCAACAGCCAAGACAACGGAAAGAACCAAAATGACCTAGAAATGAAAAAAGAAAAAAGAATAAGATTCAAGGGTTCTTCAATTACTAGAAGCGAGGTGAGAACTTTGTTTTCAATACTAAGCGATAAATAATGTCAAATATGCATCCAATTATTTGGGATAATAAGCAGCACAGAATGTCGGGCCAATATCGGCCCTACGCTGGGCCAATATCGCCCAATATCGATCAAGGTTGCCCTGTATTGGACCGATATTTGGCCCGACATCCTGTTCTGCTTATTATCCCAAATTGCCATTCAATCTAAAAAATAGACCTTGCAGAGCTAAATATGCTAACTATTAAACTTAGAAATTGATATAGTCTATACCGTAGTCCAACATCATACCACAATAGTGCATTAGCTGTATTCTAACATTAGAAAATGGTTAAGTTTTTTTTTTAATCTCCCTAAAACACACACATAAACACACAGTTTTTGGCGCATGTCTCATTTCAGTTTCTAACTCTAATATAGAATTATTTGTTCGTGATTTTATCTTCTTATTGTCGTAAATATGCGTAGAAAGTAATAACTTTTATAACTATAAAACTTCAGAGTGCGTTTTTACAGGAAATCTGTTTGTATGGATCACCTGGTCTAGTCGCAGGTCCGGGTAAAAAACAATCGGTATAGTAGAGGAAATGCCGATTATAATCCTGATAACACACCAGGGCTTCCTGACAATTTTCTCCCAGATATCTTCCTCGATCCCACCAGGCGAAGTTCGGGTAGGTACCTAGAAGTGAGCTCTCACCAGTACCTTCGCCATCTTTTTGCCCGGAAATTGTGGTTCCCGAGGAACAACATACAGAACACTTTTGGCCTTGGGCTATAATTACCCATACATCATATTATTTGTCAGCGTTTCTCTGCATATCTTTATGCATAATTACACGTTGAGTATTGATGATAAAGTCTATAAACTGCTTTATTTTGCACAGAAAATGTCCTAATTATTTTGTTCTTCTACATCTACAAAACCAAGAAATGTCATTTAAAGAAATAAAAGGAATGCAATGACCTTCAATCGTCTGTAATCCTGGCTGAGCTGACAACAAAATTCTACTCGTAAAGCAACAATGTGCAGAAGGCCAGATGTGGTAGCAGAGTACAGGACCAAACCTAAGGAAGTGGGTAATGGGTGTGGTTCCTTGACCACAAAGCATTCCACTAATTCCATTGAGCGATCGATTGAGTGTGATACAATCATATTATACACCTTCATCAGTTCCCTTTTCACACGACTACCACGTGATAATAATGTATAGTTCATGGTCACTAATTTGAAAATCTGCAGGAACCCACAGAAAATTGCAAGCGCAAGCTTGAGCGTATTCGTTCTTCGAGAGGATGCGAATGCCAATAAGTTTTTACTATTTTTATATATGTTAAATAATATGCACATTATTGAATATTAAGCACTTTCTACGTTTATCTACTTTTCAAAAAATGAACGAGAGTAGAACAGTGTGGAAAATAATCGGGACTGGAGATTTGACCAGTTCGGAAAACGATCATCCAGTGAGAATAGTGAGAACAGTTTTTTGAATAGTGAGAACCAATTTCATCAAGGAAATACTGAGTTATTTCAGATCAGTACCCTAAAGCCACTGTTAAGGACTGACATTGATAATGTATGCAGCTTCAAAACGACCATCCTCTTGTTTTCCTCGGTTCTACCTCAGTTTAACTAGCAAAATATCGGTATTGTGCTCAGACTAAATCCTTGTTCCAACCTTCCTCATTGCTGCCACAAAAGACAATTTGTTAAAGGACATTATCCCCAAGCCTGCCACGGACTTAGTTCATGATATACGTGCAGTCTAACCTAATTTATAATACTATTCTAGGTTTGTCTGCAAATGTTCAGCGAGTTTCCAAAACTAACACTAGGTGACTCAGCTCTTCTCTAACACTGCTCTCTGACGACAAAGAATGGAACTTATTGCAAGTCTGTTCTTTTCATGCAACAACAAAAAATAACTTTTAATTACTTAATTGTAACTGGGCTGTCCTATTCTTACTTAAAGTATTTAAAAGCAGAAAATTAAAAAAGAAAAAAGGATGAAATATTATTCGTTTTGAAAGTATCAAACATAGGATTACTATAGTTTAAAATAAACAAAAACGGAGGGGAATTGAAATGAAAAATACGAATATTTTTAATAAAACTTCACAACATGGATTTCGCTTTCTTCTGAATTTTCCTTTCTGTTATATTTGTCACTGCTTATTTTAACTTTTTGTGATCAGAAATTCCTTTTTTGAAAAATACTGATTCATAAAAGTCAATGCATGACATCCCAGATAGCACGCAAGTTTATACAAAGTTTGGACTAGCCTTGACTTTTCCTTGCAGTGCTAAATTTCATTGCCAAGTTGTTGCAAAACTGATGATGATAATCGTGCCACATAAGTCTTGATTTTTTGTTTTCAGTTACAAATTTCGGATATTAAGTTTACTGCAGAGTTGTGGCAAAATTGGCAATAAGAAACCTGGTACATAAATTTGGGAAAATAATCCATGGCGTCTTTTAGTAAGCTGCTAGCTGCATGAAGGATAAATTGTGGTACAAAAGTGCTTGCAATTAGCTCTCGGCTTGGCATAATGATAAAAATGTTGGATTACTAGCTGGAAAACCGGGGTTCAATAAAGTGTTTTTATTTTATTTTATGAACAACTTTAATTCTTTTTGTTCGTATTTATAAATATTTGCTCCCCTTTCCTTCCTTCTATTTTTCAGCATTTTGCATAATATTCAAAATTCATACATTTCACGAAAATTTGTTAACCAATTAAAGTTACATAATATTTATTTTCTTTCATTTTACGCAATACAAAGACCAAAAAAGCAACATGGTATCAATTCGAGCAGTAAAGTACACATAATTACATTCTTTCTTAATAGGCTTGCTAGTGAAAAATCAACGAAGAAGGCTTCATAGCTCTAACACAGGAGAAAAATCAGCTATAGCAATGTTGAATTTAATCCTACATGTATGCCTTAACTTCGTAAATAGCCCTCGTAACATAAAAGAACTAGTAAAATAGAAGTCAGTCAGAAGATACTACGATATTGTACTGATTCCAGTGACGGAACAAATCTGAAGATTCTAGGTTCAAAACCCCCTACGTACAGTTGATTTTTATCTTCCCAAGGCTTGATGTTGACTCATCAACGTATTAACAAGCCACGTTTGTAGCAAGTTTGACGTAAAAGGTTTGTAGGAAATTTGATGTAATAAGTATGTAACAAATGTGTCAACTAGCAACTTTGCTACAAGCTTGTAGCAAGTTTTACAAACCTGCTGCAAGTTTACTGTGATATCTGAGAAACAAAAATCCTCTCGCAGCTTCAATGTCCAGTTTATTTACATTGTAAATTGTAACAAAGAAAATTTCACAGCACAAACAGCATTCCAGTGATTTCACTTGGACTCAAATCGCTAAATGGGAGCATTATATTCGTTACGAAAAGTGCAGTTAACTTTCATCTTCTGGCGAGTAAAATGGATAAGTTAAATAGAGGCCAAAAATCGGGTGATACCCGGATAAACCGGGTGATATGGTAACCCTATTCTAACAGTTGTTAATTCACCTACGTTTATAACATAAAATCAAACTGACTACCAGTATTTCGTCTAAAGGTTCTGTCAAGCTAACATACACCCTCCATTCCAAAAGAAACCGAACTTTTTAAAAAAACAAAAAAACAATGTACATTTTGGAACAAATCATTTTTATAATTCAATGTATTCCCCTTCTGCATCGATACACATATTTGCACGCTCCAACAAGTTGTCAAACGACTTCTCCATGTCCTGTATTGGAATGGTCTTTAGGACGGCGGTCGTCGCCTTCTCAATGGCTTCAATCGATGCGTGCCACTTTCCTTTCATCGCCAAATGCAGTTTCGGGAACAGATAGAAATCGCACGGAGCGAGATCTGGTGAATAGGGCGGATGATGCAAACGAATAATGTGATTTTTGACCAAAAATTCAGTTACAAGTCGCGAACGATGTGATGGTGCATTATCGTCCAAAAGAGTCCAACTGCCGATTTCTCGATATTCGGGCCGAATACGACGAATTCTTGCCAGCAAACGCTTCATGACGCCCAAGTAAGACTCTCCAGTGACTGTCTGGCCGGGCTGAACAAATTCTTTGTGGATAATTCCGATAATCCGGTTCTGGGACGGCCTGATCTTTCGTCATCATCCAGCGTCTCTCTACCCGATTTGAATCGCCTGAACCACTCGTAAACTTGCGTACGGGATAGATACTCATCACCATATGCATTTTGTAGCATTTGGTGCGTTTCAGTAAAAGGTTTACCCAGTTTAACACACAACTCAATTGCAGCTCGTTGTTTGAAACTCATTTTCCGACCGATGAACACAACACACTGACAGTTGAAACGCAATAACTTTGTTGCCGTGCATCCAAATGTCATGACATTTATACCAGTTGTCAATGAGGGACTACGCCATCTACCGGTAAAATATTACAACAGATGGCACTAGTGGTACTATTTGTTTTCAAAAGTTCGGTTTCTTTCGGAATGGAGGGTGTAAATATGTCTTATATCAATGTTGAGTTTCATGTAGAGATTTTTTTTACTGAAATGAAAGCGTGAAGACATATTGCAAACATTCAATATGTTAACTAAATTTAGTAAATACTATCAAAGCGTTCAACTCTTACCTTCATACTGATGGTGGTTGTAGTTTCTTCACTGAACCAGGAACAAATACGATGACTTCATTTGAGCAAGTGGTCTTTATATACAGGTTCACTAGACACCCAAGGGATAGTCATGATAAGAATATTTACAATGAAGCAGTTGTTAATAGTGGGTTTTCCTCATTAGCTTTGCTGGTTAGCGTCGGATTTCGAATAACAAGTCTAAAAAAACTCATTGCTTAAATCGTTCTACTAATGAACATTTTATCTGAATGATTTTTATCATTTTATCTGCCTTTCTCTGGTTAAATAGATATATCATAGAAAAAGTGAAGCTTATTTTCTTGAGCTAAGGTTTTACGTGGTCAAAAATCTGTTTAGTACAATACACAGACATCTTAATGTAATTTTAAAAAGAAATATCTTGCGTCAAAAATAACAACGGTCTAGCATTAGGCATTCATTAAAATATGGACTTCTACAGTTTCTTTTTTTTTTGTTTTGTTTTGTTTGTTTGTTTAACTGAAAAGAATCCAATACCAGATAAAACCTGAAAACCACAGGGCCAGTTAATACAGATTTTTTATATTTTTGTTGCAGGCTTGGTTGTTCAACAATAAAATAATAACTGGTCAATTAAGATATTAGTTTTAAAACAAGCTTTGAATAGTTAAAGCTATAGGTTTTATTATTTTGCGTATATGGCTTCAATTCGTTTTTGCTTGTTCTCTGCGTGATAAAAGAAAACCATCTTGTTTCAGTAACTAGAAGCGACAAGCCTAGGCCATAGGGGTCGACCTAGCCCATAAATATAAGTTAAATAAAAAAACTGTATGGTATATTCCCAGAATCTTGTTCCGTGAATCTACATGTCTAAAGGCACTGTTTCGATATACCGTATTGGATATTGGCGTTGATCAGAGCCCAGTTAGCATCCCTGGATTTGTCCTGTCAGTATGTTACATGTACGAAAAATATATCAATGTATTACACATGCCATATTTATTCCCACTGTTCAAATAAACATTTGTGAATGAAACTTATAAGCTTTCATGACGGTTTTCCGTCATCAACTTATCCGTCGACTTCTTCAGAGATGAAAACCACAGGAAAGAAAAAAAACAAGCTATGTCCATTTTCTCAATTTTACAAGGGAGCGTTTTAAAAGTTCAGAATTAGCATTGCGTATACCTGTACATCAAATATAGATTTGCTTGTAGAAGACGGACTACGCATACTATATTATTAAAAAGGGTCTTTCATAAAGCTAACTTATGGCTCTCTTATCTCAATTTCGCCCAAAATTGGACATAGCACGTTCTTTTCCAATGGTATTCATATGTTATGAATTAGATTTGAAATGTATCATTGTTGTCGTTCAAATTAGATTTAATTTATAACTATCATCTTTGCTGAAGTTTTGTTCATACATTGTTATTTCAATAACTTCCTTTATAATTATTGTCTCCAAATAATCACTGCGTTTGTGCAACACCTCCGTAAGCTGGAAAGAAATGAGTTTTCCTCATATCTACCAAAGTTCTGACACAGCCGATTTTTGGTATTACTGGGTTACCATAATATTTGAGGACTAAATACGGACAAATTAGCTTAAGGGCCATGTATTTAAACATAGAGTGACTAACTACTTATGAAACTCGCAAGTTCATCGCCGCAGTAATAAACGTTCGCCATTGGATTCTATCCTGGGCAATATCAAGCCAGTTTTCATCACGAACACCTACTTCTGGAAGATCTCTTCTAATATTGTCCTCCCAACGATGTCTCGTTCTTCCCAATGGCCTCCTTCCATCCAGACTTCCAACCAGGATAGAATATAATCTTCGCTTTTCCCCCATCTGACTACATGGTCTGTCCCCCTTAGTCGTCGCGATTTCATTAGTTTTACATCTGGTGAATCGTACAGTCTGTGGATTTCTTCATTGTGCAGTCTCCTCCATTTTCCAGTCATCTCGTCCCGTTTCGGCCCGTATAACTTTATCAAAACCTTATTTTCAAACACACTTAATTTATGTTCATCCGCTAGGGTCGTACTCCAACTTTCGTAACCATAAAATATTACCGGCAGAATAACCGTTCTATATATTTTCAATTTTAACTTAATTGATATTAATCGCGACGTTAGAAGTTTCTGGGCTGAATAGAATCGTGCGTTCCCCGATACTAAACGAGTTTTTATTTCTTCCGTGACCTCATTTTTGCTTGTTAATTATGCTCCTAAGTATTTAAATTTGTTTACTTTCTCTATGATATCATCCCTAATTCATATGTTTTTCTTTCCTTCATTCCCTGTGTTTCGGCTTGTTATCATGTATTTTGTTTTATCTATGTTTACCTGTAGACCTATCTCATCGCACGCTTCTACTAAGACATCGATGTTGCTTTGTAGAGCATCTATATCGTCCCCTATTAAATTTACATCATCCGCGTATACGAACAGTTGATTCAAACCAGTCAATGATAATCTCTCTTTGTCCCCTTTAATTTTTAAAATCGCATGTTCTAACTCAAAGTTAAAAAGTAGTATTGACAAGGCATCACCTTGTTTCAATCCGTTGCGAATCTTGAAACTATCTGACATATTATTACCTATCCGTACTCTGCTTATAGGGTCGCTGAGACACACCTTCACTATTTGAACCTTTTTTTTTTAATTCCAAATCGTATCTGGATACTGTATAACTTTTCCCTTTTGATAAAATCATATGATTTCTTAAAATCAATCAATAGCTGGTGAACCGTCCCATTGTATCCCCATTTCTTCTCCAAAATTTGTCTTAAGGCGAAAATCTGATTCAACGTGGATCTTTTTCTTTTAAATCCACATTAGTGATCTCCAATTATTTCATCTACGTATATACTTAGGCGTTTTAATAGAATATTACTTAATATCTTGTAACAGGTTGGAACTAACGAGATTCCGCGGTAATTATTACAGTCCAATGTATCGTCTTTTTTGTAAATCGGAACTATTATTGAGGTTTTCCATTCCTTTGGGAGCTCTTCTTTTCTCCATATAGTACTTATAAATTTACGTTGTTCCTTGATTAGTGCTGTTCCTTAAGCTTTAATTAAGTTCGCTGGAATATTGTCTATTCCTGGTGATTTGAATTTTTTTAGTTTCTTTACCGACATTTTGATCTCGATCTCGTTAGGTTCGGGAATCCACGCTTCTGCGGTCTGGATTTTAAATTCCTTTATTTGTTCCCCGTTGTGTACAGTTTGTCGAAATAAGGAATGAGAGAACAAAGAGAAATATAATACGAAACTGCGAAAAATTGCTTGCCACACCAACATGAAATACACACTTAATACTACTTGTTTACAATTGAATCTTCTCTCTTCCAAGGTCAGAGGTTTTTTTCCTTTTCTGTTTTTTATGACATTTGAGATTGTATAAATCTCATTTCTGCCAGTGAAATTCTCTTAGGGAGTCTTGAATTAACTTATCTTCTTGAATTAACTCATTATATTGGATGTAGTAAGTCTTATACTTGTTGCACATCGGTCCAACTTGCCCGGAGTTACTCTTTTATAGGTATGATAACAATTGTTGATATTTAAATAAAGGGAGAGGTTTGTATAAGAAGTGATGTACATAATTTGGTTGTTATGATTCGAAGAGTCGTGTTAAATTAGATGAAGTAAAATGTTATTTAGGATTTTGTAATTGTATAGTTGGAATTCGTAGATCTTTATAAATTGTCATTGTGGGTTATAATGAAACTCTTAGAACGTTAAAAGGAATTATGGTAATGGATTTGTAGTAGGAAAGATATTAGTTTATTAAAGTTACATGTCGATAATTGATGTTTAGATTTTTAAAGTTTTGTGTTTCAATAGTTTCTACGTATAATGTTTCGAAATATATAAAAGTCATGAAAATTATTTCATATTTCGCATGCGTGCTTAAGCTTGGATGAGTCTAATTAGGAGTTGAAATATATTATTTCATTAATTTTGATAAGAGTATATATTGTCTAGTTATATTGTGAATGTTATTTTTATGAATAAAGTGAAATAAAATATAATCAATTTTGATTAATGAGTTGCTAATTAAAAATTCTATATTTAAGAGATTCTTCTGGTCATTAGTCATTACGTTTCAATAAATTTGTATTTCTAAAACATTTCTAGGAAATAACAAACACTATCGGAACATTGCTGGGCAATAACAAATACTAAGTAATACTATACCGGTACTTTAATGCTGTAGGAACAATTCGCATTTATGTACAACTCAAATGTCTTTTATAAATAGTGTGATATGTTTTTGTATTTTTTGAAAATATGGGTTTAAAATATGTAATTAATATTCAACAACTGATTAAGTGAAAAGTACGGACATTTATTTAATATTCGCAAAATACGGTAAGGACACGGACAGAGCTTTAAAAATACGGATTGTCCGTAGAAACTACAGACGTATTGTAATCCTAATATTACCTTAAATTGTAATAAAAACATCAGCTACGTTTTGATAAGAGCATCAGATACAATGTAATCAGGGTAATACAGAAAACTCAGCTGAGGCAGAACAATTTGTAAATTTGAGGAGAACTCATTTCTTTCCAGCATACGCAGGTGTTGCACACAAGCAGTGATTATTTGGATAGAATTATAACGGAAGCAATTGAAAAAATGCATGAACAAAACTTAACCAAAGATGACAATTATAAATTAAATCAAAGTTTGACGACAACAATCGCAAATTTCAATTCCAGTTCTTAACATCTCTGAGGATGCCGACGAATAAGTCGATAAAACAATTGTAAGATATAGTACTATATAAAAAAAATACATGACGTAAAATTAGGAAAAAATCTTTCATTGTATACATTTATAAAGCTCCCTATGCAAAGTTAATCATTTTTTTCATTTACGAGTTTAGCATGCAATTATGGCGTAATTCCGTGTTATATTGAAAACGTAACGTCTCTTGGCGAAAACTACTTCGAAAATAGGTATTGTGACAGATGTCAATAATTGTGTAAAATGCTACGTTTTCTAAATGTCATAATTAGAACTTCATTTCAAGCCAAAAGGCCATTTGAACATTGTTTAGGGAATGCATATTCTTAGCTAATCGTTTTTCTTGTTACTTTTTGATGGCTGTAGGTTGATTTGAATTTAGTTCAATTTCGATCTCGAAGTATTTTCAAATAATTATAATTGATACGGCCCAGGAAATTAAGGAATATTAATATTGGAACTTAAGGTAAATATGTATACGTGTTGTACATGCATAATTCAAATGTGGGATCTAGAATTTTATAGAATCACTAACAATGTTAACAAACTTTGTTCATAGTAAATGCTTATGTTAATCTTTGGAATCGGTCTTGATCATTTAATAGATTTGCGCTCAGACAATAACTGTTAAAACGAACCCAAATAGTAATAAGAATAACAAATGGACGACGAGGATGCCTGATTTTACAAATAAGCATTTCTAGTTACTGGTCAAAGTATATTAGAGCTCTGTGTAACATTGGATGCTAGTAGAAAAATGGCTAAGGAAATAATAATGATACTTTGCTCATGGTGGCTACATTTATTGATTGTGTTAAGTAATTGGAAGAACCTAATATTATGAGCATTTTCTATCAAGAATATGAAAGTAGACGAAAGCATATTAGAGTTACGAAGAAACAAGTTCTTCCAATTAGAACAAGGTTTGCATGAATCGATAGGAGAATTTGTATCTAACCT
>JAGDQP010021326.1:0-18314 GCA_022664845.1 Lepisma saccharinum
CCATGTCGGAAGCTTCAAAAACGATTTTATTCTTTTAACTGTAATAAAATGAAACTTTTGTAAGTAGAAATTATTTATAATCAGGATGAAATTTATAACCAGAGATTTCGACAAAATGTAAATAGCTAACACGTAAAAGCAACGGGTACAGTTAGCTCAAAAAATAAGGATGGTACACTGAGATGCGTAGCGTGCTTTCACAGATTTTCTTTACTTTGTCCAGTTTCCAGAAAGACGTTAATAGAACGTTTGAATAAGTAAGGCAACGTTGTGATAACAATGCCAACAAACTTACAGTGAAGCTGGGCTAGGAAAGCAAGCTAATCGGATTGAGGCTAATTTAAATTTATTGAAGGTTAATTGAAGAATTGTTTCAAATTCTAAACGCTGAGATAAATATAGTTGGCAAGGAGTGCGTGCCTTTGCATAAGCATCTAACTATACCCGCTCAGGAGCTACATACAAACTTTGAACAAATGAAGAGTGATGTAATCGAAAATGAAAGATTGGGCAGATTGAAGTTAGAATATAATTAAGATTGAGGCTGCAATAAGGAATGATTCAGGAATTTCATATGAAGTACCGGTACACCAACGAAAAACGCAAGCATTACGATTAACAAGATTCTAATGTTATTAAAAAACGTGTGGGATATATTCAAGTAGTCTATTGTAAACAGGTAAGATAACAAACCGATTATGTAAGTAGATCAGTTCCATGTAGGCAAGAAGATGCATAAATCAAAGACAGACAATGGTGCTGTTACCCCAACAAAATCCGTGTTATCAAAGATAGTCAGATGGGTCCAGCGAGGATTCCACTTCTTAGTGCGACAGTTATTGGTAACATGTAACATCTACTTGTGGATCGAAATATAGACATCGCAGTGGCAGAGACGTTAGAACGCTTGCTTTCTGTGCGCGTGGTTACGGATTCAATTCCCGCCGGGTTCCAATGAACGCAGTAGTTCGGTGCCCACATAAACTTGTAGGCCCCGATCTTCGAAGCTCGTTTAGGACGTTAATAGCCATTCATTCACATGGATTGAAATGAATTACAAATTTCTGATAATTCGACTCGCAATCCAAAACCGCAAAAGTAAGGAAAATGGCGTGATGACATTTCGAAAGATAGCCTTATGAGAAAACTAAATGAAAGCCATATATTTAAAATCTTTGAGATTCAAAGATATGACAGGATCTGCTCTTTTGACTGCTTTTTAATTAACACTGTAGAACATAGTAAAGACAAAAGAAGGAAGTGAAATACAAAGGAGCTGACAAGAAATTGGTAAAAATCGAAGTATACGATCTTACGGATAGGTTTCGGACCGATCCCGGAATCGGGTTTTCTACAAGATGTTATTAACAGGATGCGCTAGGGAATGCTATGGAATATCTATCTCATCACATTCCGTGTAGTATACTTTGAAGAGTAGTCTTTACACGTTAAAGCAGGAGATGCTTGCGTTTTAGGTGTTATTTAGTTCTTGTCTACTTCCGGACATTACTCAACATTTCAACTGCTGGAGTTAAAGGATTACATGCGCTGCGGCGATTTGACCATGTTTATCTTCCATGTTCCGTTTCCCACCAATATTTATTATCATTGCTTTTATACTAATAATTTTTTGAATGATTTTCAGATACTTATTTTGCTCTTTACGCATGTATATACTTATAAGGGAACCAATAAAGTTTTGTCGCTTTTTGTGGAGGTCTGTGTTCAATTGGCCCTCACACCGTGAGTTGAATGCGAATGGAGATCAGGCGAAGGGAAGTTGTTGGTGTGAATATAGCCAACATACTACCTGGCTGTGGCAGTTCAGTTTCACCATGAACGTGCGGAAGGACAGAGTGAACATGGGCCCGCCACAGTGAGTCATAAGAGCGTGTATACTGTACGAGTTCAAACTGGGGTCAAACGCAGCTGCAGCGGGGCGGTAGGTATGCTAGGCCTTTGATGAGAGTGTCGTGATTACGCGGACGGTGCAGCGGTGTTTTACCAAGTTTAAGGACGATGACGAAACACTGGAAGACGCACGACGAGCAGGAAGACCAACACAGATACCAAATGAAGATCTTCAGGCAGCAATTAAGGCGTGTGAGGAACTGGGACTACAATTCAGTATGAGTGGAGAAACCATTCGGCAGCACCTCCCTCAACTTGGAAAGCACTACAAGTTGGGTCGATGGTTCCCACATGTTTTGACTCCGGGCCAGAAGGCAACGCGAGCAGACACCTGTGTTTCTTTGCTGTCTCGTCTGAGGAAGGAGCCACTTGTGGACAGAGTGTTGACATGTGATGAGAAGTGGGGCCTGTATGAAGCTGTCCATGGCACCGTCATCATTACTTAGCGTCTCATGAACCGGTTCCGAAACAACCGAATTCAGCACTACACCAGAAGAAGGTCCTCCTGTGTATTTGGTGAACTGCTCGGGGCATCGTGCATCGGGCATTGCTACTAGCTGGTTCAAGAAAAACTCAAAACTCTGGAACCAGCGTTTTCTTGCTTGCGGCAAGAAAAAAACGTCAGTGTAAATCTGATTTAAGACAGACCATCGAGCTCTACATAATACTGGAATGACTACTAAAATAAATAAAACGGGCTGCACAGCGATAAGAAGCGTTTAAAACCTAGTTAGAACTGAAAATTTGCCCTCATTGGATTAGACTGGAAGTGGACAAAAATGTTTAAATATTTGCTCTGACGTCTATCTTTCGACACTAAGTAGTCACTCCAATGTTATGTAGAGCTCGATGATCAGATTTTACACTTGGGTACTTACTTGCAACCAACCCCTGATATTTCACCTGATGGGTTCGCAATAGATTAAAAACATGGATATTGCTCATGGCTCTTTAGAAGTACTTTATTCCTATAGTTCGGCTGGACTAACACCATGAGGTGGCACGAAACAAAAGAAGATAATGCGAATTCACTATCTACCTACATTTAGTTACTTCATCTGTGACCTTACATAGCAACTCAAGGTCCAAGTTAACTGTATTAAAATGTTTTGTGGAATTGACACTTAGGCCCGTTTGACACGGAAGCGTTTATGCTACGATAAATCGTAGTGCTATCAAAAATGCTACTTTCTCAAAGCAAAAATGTAACAATATGGAAAGATGTAATGTTACTATTCCATAAGGATTTTGATGGAATATGTCCCAAGAGAAATGCTACGATTTACCGTAGCGTATATGCTTCCACGTCTAGTCAAACAGGCCTGAGATTTATAGGAAAACAACTCAAGATAAAGCAAGATTAGTATTTTTACGTACTCCCATTTCAGAGTTATCGCAAACGATTGCATGAAGTTTCGTTTCAACGTTTGCTACTTTTGAAAGTTAACGTCGTCCATTTTTTTCTTAATTTGCCTTTTTTCTGCAGATTGTGGTTTAATTTATTCACAGCCAGTCACCAACATAATTTAATTTCTCATTTGCAAAAAGTATAGGAGTCTACGTTTAGTGTGATTAAAAGTCTGTCTAAATTCCGTCTCAATCAATCGAGTTGGAAGCAGCACATCTTACTGTTGTCGCTGGTTATTGAAGTAAGCAAGCCTAATTTCACCAGTACGTACTCTCAACATTATCATCTATTTTAGAATTATAGAATATGCTAGTTTTGAAATCAGATTATTGGTTTTATTTCCAAAACTGCTCGGTGCTGATATAACAAACTTAAAAAAAAACTTTTTTCTAGTCTACTAATCTAAACTAAATAAGTGCATTGTACAAGACGTGTTGAAATTCATCTTCAGACGGGCACTTCCTGCCAGTGGCGAGTCTACAGATGGGGCGTGGGTGGCGCGTGACACCTTCAAGGGAAGATACATGATTATTTTTATAGCATTATTTCTGCGATTTCCCTGAGAAAATTCTTCGGTTTGTTTCTAGACATATCTAATTTATCGACAAATATATTTTTTAGGAATATCGGTGTCATATTCCATGATAAAACTTAGCAATATTAGGGGAAACATGATAAATTTTATACTTAAAACAAGATCACTTAGTGAAAATAACTATCTCACATGGAACCCCCAACAAGCAAATCCTGGATCCGACACTTCTTTTGTTCACATTTTCTTTTGTACTTATGAACATAAACTATGCAAGGAGTACATTTTTATAAACATTGTAGGATGCTGCAATTTTGTATACGAATGTAAACAAAGTTTTTTTTTTTCATATTTATTAGGAATCTATGCAACTTATATTGTCTTCTGGTAACTTCTTTTTTTTCACAAATATTGATGGAATTTTCCTGTTCTTGCTTCCCGAATGACTCTGCAAGCACGCGTCTCTCATCCGTATACATGTATTTGCATTTCGTGTATGTGTAGAAAGGGGTGGAGCAAACGGTAAGATGGATGAAATGTATATCTGGAGACATAAAAGGACAAAAGAAGTAGTGTAACTTAAAAAAATGACGAAGTGCTTACTTTTATGTAATCAATACATTGGAAGCTGAAGCTTTCATCATGCAAGTGCAGTCAGTCAACAAGTAAGGAAGAAGCAAAACTAGAGTGGGATAGAAAAGTCTCTTTTCGCTTACTCTCTCTCTCTCTCTTCTTTTCTCGTGGATAACTAGGATGTGGCCATGGGGAGAGGAGAGGTCCGGCTGCCTGGTTCGCTGAATGCCTGGCTATAGACAATAGAAAGAAAGGGTCGACTACAGTTGGGTTTGAGGACACACCCAGGACCCTCCACACAGATCGATACGTTCTCAACCTTACATAGAGCTTTTCCGGATTGGAAAATGCAGGGGAGGCGGCAGGGAACAGCTCTGGCGGACAAAGTAGCCAGCTTATTTTTTAGGAACAGTAGCAGAAAAGCGTCACCATTCTATATGACATTTTAAGGCACTCCTTTCTCCGCTTTGAAATACCATGTATAATGTCGTAACAGCTGGGTTATCTTTTTTTTCATGTTATCTAATTCATATTGGGTGAAATGGGGGGAGAAATATAGTTAATTATGTTAAAGTGTAGCTGATTAAAAGAATGAATTAGGGTTACGTGTTAATGAACTCACATAGAAATAGGTTTCATCCGTCTAATTTATTAATCATATCTTACCCAAAGCGTAAACCGTAAATGAAGATCCTATTTCATATGAAACTAAGGCTAAAACACAACGTTTCATATTTAACTTCTTAATGCAATACAGCACTTTACCTTTTATTTTAAAGTTAAACGTCTTTTCACAGAATTTCCTTTACCTCACAATGGTTCCTGGTGTCCTCAAATCTGGCAACGTTATTTTAACTCCTCATTTCCCGACGTCATACAATCATGCTATTTTGCACACTGACGTAAGCTAGGTTGTAATACAATATTTCATTGTTACTTTCATTATTATGTATATTTATATATTGTAAAAGCATTTTTTTTAAGTATTGACTTTTTATTCTAAAATAAATACTAGCCTGCAATCATGATGGGCTTTGACTGGTTGTAGAACGCTTTAGGATTTAAGTCAGAAAATATCAGCTTGAGAAGAAGTATCCGATAACAGAAATAACTCGAAAAAGAATTAAAAAACTTTTTAAAGATATACTTTTCTTAATCAATTCACACCAAAAAGTGAAAATAATTATGTTAATGCATAAGAAAAGCTTGGGGGGGGGGCTCTCTCTCATATACAGTCACTTTATACATTCTTGAATTGGTGTGTACAATGCTTTTTCTTTTTAGTCATACATAAATAAAATTATTTGTTACTTTTTAGTTCGAATTAAGAAAAATATTTTTTTTTATTTTTGTTATTATTATTATTTGTTTCTTCTGTATCAAGACGTGTTTTAACAATCATCCTTTTTTTCAACTATGATGGCTTAATATTCAACTGTTAATTTCCTCCTGTCCTCCCCCCCAAATAAGATGATTACTTTTTGAAGAAAATAATAAAATTATTTGAATAAATGTGCGCATGCGAAGGAACTACAAACTAGTGTTGCCCACGACACGAGACGGAGAAATAACTATAGAAAACGAGACGAGACAGCCTAAATCTCGTCTCTTGGTCAACACTACTACAAAACCATAAACGCCGAATATTAATTATCATTTTCGTATGAACACTTTGGTCATCCATGTCTGATCACTATATGGAAATTGTTTCATACATTAGAGTCTTTTCTCAATTAAAACTTTCATATTGCCTAACTGTAAAACTAATTAGTCTTACAGTTAGGCTAAGGAAAGTTTGCGGGCGCCAATGATATATGATCGTTACAAATAGCCATTTCCCCCACAGAAAACGAAGATTAAAACTGAGCGAGCAAGTTATATTTATCGTTGCTGTTTTTCGAAGCGATTGTATTGCCACCTTGCGGAGATTGGATTATAAAGGCTCACACAGCACCTCGTGGTGTCCACGACAAAAACTTCCAATACCCTCCCCAGTATAGCGGGAAATTTAAAAGAAATTAACGGTTTAAAGAAATGATAAATTTATTGGTTTTCTCACGTTTTTATGTTTTGTTAAAGAGGAAGGTGGGGCTGCAGAAACATCCAAACGGGCGGATTGTGCTTCGTGGATAATCAGTTGAGAAGACCTGCTTTAGAGTCCATTAATAGGCTAGACTAGGAAAGAAGATAGAAATTTGCTTCCAGCGGGATTAGAACTTAGATTGTTTTCGTAGTAAGTCCAGTATTAATTTAACCAACTGAATTATGAACATTCAGTTCCGTCAAATGGAGTAACATGGGGAAAGGGGGAACTTTTGGGGAAAAGTGGCACATCAACATATGACAAGCATTTTTTTTTTATGTTTCGTAAATGATACAAGTCTGAGTCTTGTGTGCTAATGTGAGGTGTGAAGTTTACTGATACTTGCTTTTTATTCATATGACAAAAGAAACATCTTTTTTTTTTCAGTCAAAACATGATTTTCAGTATCACGAGGACTGTATGACGCTGCGATGCCAGAAATAGGAAGAGAGATCCATAACTCAGCTGTGTTTCATTTCTAATGTACCGTGATGTAGTTTCTCCTTATTTTTGTATTTTAAAATGAAATTTGAAGATCTGAAGGGTATTGTTGGTTACTTCAAGTTAAATGTACTAGTGATACATTCAGTGCAGGTAAGTTTTCAGACACTCTATACTTAGGCACACCAAGAGAACTACGTCGTGTACGCACATTTGAACCGTTTTGGAAGGCGCTAATGCCTTGTTTACATTACTAACATTTTACCATGGTTAACGTTAGCCGGAGTTCATTTTAGTCATGTAAACGGTAGTTACCGTTAACGCAGGTTTCAAATTTAACTAGCGTCAACTTACGACGGTTATCTTGTAACGTTAGTGAGAAACGACTGTCTAAACGCAAGTTAGTTATTAGGCACGAATCACTTCGTTAGTTTATTTAATTCTTTATCGAAATATATAGTATAATAGTGGTGCGTACTACTTTTAAAATAGAAAAGAATGTTGGCAGGCCTAATCTACAAAATTTGAGGATACAATCAATTCATTTGTGTTCAATCTCAACCTGTTTCTTTACATACAATGGTAGTACAAGCACGATAACCAAGTTAAGTTCGGTAGTCTCAACGCAAGTTAGTTTCACCCATAAGTTTCACCATCGTAAAATGTTAGTAATATAAACAAGTCATTAGAGATCGTAGCCAACGATGGTCCAACCAATAAGACGCAAGTAAGTCCCAATTCACCAGGCATGATTAATAGAAAACCGGCGTCAAGTTGACCCTGCTTAAGTGTATTGGACCAGTCAATCCGTTTATTTACATCCATGATTTTGAACAAGTTCTACGCCTGCGCGACAGTGGGTGGAGCTTTGGAAACATGAGCTTCCCTGAGATAGTCTAAAATACACGCCATTGCAGAGACATCTGTTATCGTTGCAATGAACTAAATGATGCGGGTGGATCGCGTACCGAAAATAAAATAAACCCAATTTTTTTAAAAAATGTAACCAATGGCAGTGTTTGTGAAATTTCAAAATGTATAAAAGAAATGTTTGTTCCGTCCGGGATTCGACCCGGGTAGATATCACCCAAATCGCAACAAAAGGACGCAACGCAAGATTGAATGAAAATAAGCCCTTACGTCACAAGCGCGTGGATGATTGCACAAAGAAAATTATAAGTGACTGCTAAAAGTTTACACGTATACCTCGATAGTAGTCACAGTTGCGGACAGTCCTGGTGCCTTCAGTTACTAACCAAGGAGGTACTATTTGAGGACATGCGATTTTGCTAAGAACATGAAGCCAAACGTCACAGCATAGTCCCGTCCAGTTAGCCCACTTACTCCAATGAAAACCATTGTTTTTGTCTAACAAAGATGCCAACAAGCTCTCCAGTTGTTCACTAACAAATCAGGAACGTTGCCTTCGTGGATGCTCAGCTGTTTTTTGGTGTGATTCTTTCTCTGCGCATGAGATAGCTACAAGCAAATCCTCTATTTGGACATTCTTGTTTCTACCCAACCAACCGTCATTCTTTATCTATGTAACTGAACGAAGAAGAACTTGTAATACCTTGGAAAAACTCTGTTTACCTCGTACAGACGAAAATGGATACAAAACCAAGAGAAAAGAGAACATAAGTTTAGAAGGCAAAGATGAGATAAAGAGCAATCTAATCCTAAAGAATAGAAAAGACTGAACGAATATACTAAAACAGAAGAACGTAAAAATATTAAATTTACTAAACATTTTCTTTTATGAAATACAATGACTATTAGGGTTGAAACTTTGACATCTTATCCAACGAAAAGAAATAATCCCCGCGATCGGGATTTCTCGGCGGTATCGCGTGATCTTAGACCTGTGCTGCCATCTGACGAGTTGGCCAAACGACGGGAATTTATGTATACTATACACAGTACAGTAAGATTGACTTCTTGTTATTTTCTTTCGGTGCACCTCGCTGTGTATTCCAGTCGCGATATTCTCGTCCAAGATCATTAGAATTTATTACGTATGGCATTCGTGAATGAGTAACCGATGGCGCCATCTTTGGAGAGTTTTGCCATGACATCACTATACGAACCACAACAAATTCGTCTGCTAGCGTGCGTGTTTATAGCATATTTTCGTAAGTAATATTTTAGTTTTTTTTAGTTATTGTGTTACATTTGTGCTCAGTGTTCTAAAGTAATTTATACAATAACTGTTATGTTTTCTTTGTGGTCTCTGCTTTATTTAAACAATGAGGAATCATAATAACTGTGCTTTTTCAACGTGTTTCAACATAAAAACAGGTTCGTTGCCAACCAAAGTGCAGGTGGAGGGGAAGCTGCTGAAATATTGTTTGGGGCAACGGTCAAGATATATTTTTACCTCAGGGATTCGGCAAAGATTATTTTCAATTTAGAGGGTGTGTAAAGTCAAAATTACGAGGTTCTAAGTTAAGTTTTACGCGCTTTCTATCGATTTTTGACCGCAAGGGCTCTCAGTTTTAGGGTTTAACCCCCACAGACGGTAAGTTGGAATCCCTGTTTTATTGCCTTTTACACACATAAAATTAGATTTGAAGGTGTAAAATATTTCGGTGGGGAGGACCCCTTCCGCGTGGCTGCGTGCCTGTATACTTGTAGGTAAATTTGTACTATGATAGCGACCAGGTATTACGTAAGTTCATTTTAATCATTTAACAAAAATAAGGAGATAGCCTCGTGCTTATGAAAGACATGTCAAATTTCTTATCGTTATAGGCCTGGGCCTCAGATGCCTAAAGGCTTAAAAATAAATTCAATTCAATTCTTAACGTTATTTTAAAGTCCAAAAACAGTTTCAACTTTTAAATCTACACTAATAATAATTTTAAGCGAATCTTACGTAATCATATTGATCTGATCCTCCTCTCTCGAAGGATTTGGATTCGAGTCCCGGCAGGGGCATAGGTGTGGATTTTAACAGCTAAATTCGAATCGTGACGGGCCGAAGTTCAAAGTTACTACACTGGCCCATATAAAAATAAAGTTTGTCAAAGTTTTTTTCTGATCCTCCTCCCCTATTGTCAGATACTATAAACAAAACTTAAACCCCCTTGAAAGTTTACGTAATACTTAAATGACGCCTTTGCTTATGCGTTTACACGCTCGTCTTTGTGTGTGTGTGTGTATGTGTGCGCGTGTGTCTGTGTGTGAGAGAGAGAGATTTAAAATATAGCATGCACATTGATCGTAAACTGAATAGCCTAGGTCCCAAATATTGGCCGAAAGGAAGTACATTTGTGTTTATTCTTAACTGAAACAAGACTATCACCATTATCCTATCTATCTCTCTATTGCAATGGAATATTTCTAAAGTTGATATTAAGGTTCAAAAATCAATTTTGTTAGAGTCCCATGGGTTAAAATAAAGTTAACAGAGAAATACTTGTCTTACTATTTAGAATACTTCGTTTATTATTATGCAGTTTAATAGTCTACACTCATTAGAAACATAAAAGTTTAAAAAAAAGGATTGTTTCCATAACCAAATAATCATCAGTTGCAAAATTTCTTTTATATCCATCGTTTTTTGAACTTCCCTGTGCTCAGGCTACAAGCACACACTCGTCGGTCCGTATAGTGATGTCACGCGCCTTCCACCCAATGGCTACTGTTTTCATGAAATCTCGCTCTTTGACCCCCTCTGATTCTCGTTGTCTAGAGCTAGCAGCGGACTTGAAAAATACGATGTGTTAATTTTAACAACCTAAGTGAGAAAAAAGCAACAAAAGACTATCGCATATTGAGTTTCGCATTCACCCCTTACTACTTTCAATAGAACTACAGTAATTTAGGATACCACAATAATGATGCTACTTTTTTTTTTTACCATCTTGCACAAAAGCATTCAAATAATCATCGAGTTTCGAACATGTGGTTGTAACCAATGCGTTCTGCGTAAAGATACTAGAGTGGTCGATTACTATCGAAAGTTAGACGCCACAGCAAACATTTAACATGGATCGTCCACCTCCAGTCTAAACCAGTATGGACCAAGGTAACCTACACCTACACTTTCTACACCTGTTAACGCTGTTCAGCGTATTTTTGATTCATTTAATTCTTGAATTACGCACGCCTTGGATTGTACATGCTGGAAATACTATTTATGTCTCTTGGAACAATAAAGACAGACATAAGAAATAGCGATAATAAACGTAAAAACGGAGTTAGCGTAGAATTGAGAATTTGATCCATATTGGTTTAGATTTGAAGTGGACATTGAGATTAATTGAACCATCTGCTTCTTGGCTTCATATATTCATTATTTTAAAGTGACACCGATCAATCTAGTGTCGCTTTTGGATAGATATAATTTATTGTAACTCGTGCTTAATTAATCCCGAATAGATCAAGTTTAGAGGACAATAGGCAAAGAAAGGACAGTATCGGGGAAGTAAATAATTCCGAAAATAACGTCAGCAACAGCACTGCCATTTACGCGTCATGTTATAAATCAATGCGTGTTTGCTTCAGACATCATTCCGAAATCGTTTGCTTTCAGCTGCCCGTTCAAGCAGTACAATATCAGATCACTAACCGAAAGTCCGGGGTTCTAATCCATCTCATATCAACCTCTTTTATCCTCTTCTTCCACAAAATGCATTCCTTTTTGTTGCAACTTCTTGTGAATAAATATTCCCTTTTGCTTGTTTCTGTATTTTCAACGTGATATGTATGCATCATGGACATTCAATACCAAGAAATCTTTAGGGCTCATTATCAAGCCCGCTTGCGATTGAGTGAATAGCCAATTGAAACACGTGCTACAACACGTAATAAAACTACACCACGAAACATCACATGTTCCAATTAGCTACTCACCCTAATCGCAAGCAACGCAAGCTGGCATGAAAATGAGCCCTTAGTGTATGTAGGAGGCTAAGGGCTGATTTATATGCAAGCTTGCGTTGTTTGCTTTGCGTGTGATTTGGATGCGTAATCAATTGAAATACGTGTTTTATTGCGTGTTCTACGCACTACGTAATAAAACAGATGCTTCAATTGGCTACTCACCCAAGTCGCATGTAAAGCAAACAACGCTAGCTTGCATGTAAATCAGGCCTAAGTAGTCAGGTTAGATTTTTCAATTTCAGCTAACCGAAATGACTCACTGTGATGATATTACTTTCGGTATTAATTCCTCTCGCGAGCTGGATATAAATTTTGCTCTCTACTGCCTCTGGTGGTAAAGTTTTGTGAAGTGAGTAATGTTCAGTCTACAGAAGGTTTGTGCCGAAACATGCTGACGAGGACTGCGTCAAGACCGCAACATCTCTCGATCGTTTTGTTAATACTCAAAAAATATGAAGACTTGTGTCTTCAAACAAAGAGAATATATCCTCATTATTACTTAATGCACATATTACTACGTATGTTGTTAAAATGCATTATAATAGGTTTAAATACTCAAAATATGTACAAAAAGTAGAAATTAGCAGATGCAGTCTCAATCGATTTTCAAGTTCGTGTTATTATCGTCCGGAGCATTGTCCAGTACTGACAATTAAAATTATGTTTATTAGCTTTGTGGGAAAAACCTAAAAAAAATGTGTTGATGAACTTCAAAATTGCTTAATATTGCTAAACACAGGTTTATGAAAAGTGTCATTATACAAACATCTGCGTTTCACGAAGTACATTAAAATAAAATCTTGAATCAACACTGGAAAATACAATATTGTTAATTACAAATAACGTCCTGATGTTAAAAATCTTGTCAGTATATGTTGTATAAGGTAATATTAAAAAAATATACATTTTTATTGATTTTCTTGAAAATAAAATGCTTTGGAAACAACGAAAATGTTTATAAAATGTATCCGAAATATCTGATACTGTGTGAGTACATATTTCAACACCGGGTATACAATAAACATAATTATAGATTCCAGTATCTGGCAACTCTATGAAAAGTAATCGCAGTAACATTGCACATTGATTGAAACAACATTTCGGCTCTTTTTGATGTTTTTCAGTACATTTACGTATTGTGGGAGATTGTGTCAAATGATATACTGATTTTTACAGTAAGTAATGACGCATTGTCTTTACCTCAGTTTTTGTTTCAAAGTTCAGAGTAGCAAAAACACGATTGAAGAATTAGCTGTTCTGAGACAATCTTTACCAACATGTGCACGCACAGAAATTTGGGGTAGTGTGGAGTTACCATACGAAACTTGTCCGCTTCATATTACAACCTTCATCTCAGTACATCGCTCCTGTAAGCCCCAGTAGCACACATACGTGTTTTCAACGTTGGCTTTAGGTGTATTTCATAAGATAAAATGAATTTTATGAGCGGTATCAGCACTATAGCTTACGCCCGTCCCGAGGTTCATTTCGTTTATTAACCGTTATCGGTTGAACAAAAAATACGTTTATTTTTAAACAATTCTTTAACAAAGATGTCGTTGCGTTGATGAGACGTAAATATAACGTGTATTCAATATGTTATTTTCAACTATGGTGCAATAGATTTTGTTTAATGCATTTCTTACTAATAATATGTGAAAGAAAGAAAAGAAAAACGAATTAAATGAAACAAAGTAATTTTGTTGATTTCATGTGCACGTTGAAAACAGTTTGAATTTTAAACCATATTCCAACGAAGTTAGAATTTTGTTGATACGACCTTAAAGTGACGTCCTTTCAACTATCATTCATGCTATGTCCTAGATTTTGTTCCACACATGTATTTCTAATTTAGTTGCTTAAACATTATAATGAAAAGGAAATCAAACGAAAATAACTATATTTTTCATGTTTTCATTTGAATGCTGAAAACATGTTGAATTTTAAATTATATTTCAACGAACATTTACGTTTAAAGATACACCAAAAGAGTAGTATCCTCTCCAGGTGGATTCTTGGATAAGTGGTCAAAGCGTCGAGCTACTAACGAGAAGTGCAAAACGTTCCTGTGTTCGAACCTCACAGCAGCTAATCGGATTATTTACTGTTGGATAATTAACACAGTATATCGTTATAAAAGAAACGGATAAAATGAAACTAGATGTGCATATACCAAAAGACGGCATTGATTCTCTGTTTTGGCCAAATAAACCCGTTTCTTCATCGTTTCTACTCAACCATTATTCAACGTCGAATAAACCGTTGAACAGGCGGACATTTCGGTACATTTATAACGTTAACATAAGGTTTCGGTACTAACGTTTAATCCACGTATCAACGTTTGTGTGGTACTGGGGAAAGATTAAAAAGCAGTCTTTTTATCATGTTTTCTCAACGAAGTTTCGATATGAGTTCATTGATATTTCCCTTGTTAGCTTCCGAGGTGAGATCTGATAAGTGACATACCTCTAAGGTGGGATCCGAACCAAACTTGGTCCGAGACAAGGAAATAAAAATATAAATCTTGCTCAGTACAGTGATTCTGACACAATTTTCAGTTTGAAGGGTATAAAGAAAAAAATGGGGGTGTAAGTAGAATTTTAGGTCTTCTATTTATTTTTACTGTAAAATACGTGATGAAAAAAAGCAGGAAGGCCAGTAGTTGTTATTTTACATCGATCGTAGCAGTAATAGCAATTTAGCCAAAGTAGCAGTGAAAAAAATAACTGCATTGCTATTTCAGACCATCTCTAATTCTCTACTCGCACCTGCTTTTCAATGCTTCACTGATTCATTTTTTCTTTGTTTCTGCATTGTACAGATGCGTAAACCTTTCCAGAAATAAAATTCGGCATAAACTAGTTTTTTTTTTAAATTTTTTATCGTTTATTACCTTCTTTCAACTGCCGATTGAATTGTCACGGATGGGTGAATCGGCACAGTGCTCGAATCCTCCTCCCGACATTAATTCGACAGTTTATTTTTAAGGTTTACCTGTGTTTCGACATACAAATAACAGAATGATACCGATACTAAGATCCTGTACATTACCTGTTTTATCCCTGCCCGTATATTGCTTCGTATTGTATCTTCATTATTGCAAACAGATTACGAATCAAAAACTTTTGTTTAACATGCTTCAATGTACTTATTTATTTATTGTGAGAACACTGTCCCATTCGCAAGTGACATCAAGGAACAAGGTTGTTGGCTACAACCAAGTTTGAAGAAAACATCCCGGTGTTAGCACAGCACAAGTGCAGACAACCCTGGAAAACAGTCAAAATGGATGGTCACTGGACTCGACCGAGGACCTTTCGAAAATGAAGCCTACTCAACATTAACTGAGCCACGAAACCTTGGAGTAGTACGCTCGTTTTCTGTGCGTCTGGTCACAGGTTCAATTTCTGCCGGGGCACATCGAAGTGGTTCGGAGCTGACTTACCGAAAACTGTAGATCCTGTCCTTAGAAGCTCACCAGTTTCTAAGAATGTTAATGAGAATTTACTCTACAGGTATGAGATCTTTCCTTGAGCCCATTTATCATTATCCACCAATTCTATTACTGTTTGATAGAGCGATTCAAAAATTTACAGGAATTAGGAAAAAATCCAGCCAAAATGACTCATAATGACTAACTTGCGTTTACACAGCCATTGCTTACTAACGTTACAGGATAATTGTCGTAAGTTGACGTTAGTTAAATTTGAAACCCGCGTTAACGGTAACTACCGTTTACATTACTAAAGTAACCATGGTGAGATATTAGTCATGTAAACGGTTTGCATTAGCGGTGGGCGTACGCGAAAGTACTGTTTACTCAAAAGTTCTGTACCGTACCGGAAGTGTTTCCAAGTGGGCACTCGCAAGCCCTGCAGATCTGAAGCCAGTTCTGAAAAGAAATCTTCATGCATTATATCTCAGAGCGCCCTTGTACGAGAGAGAAAATTTCAATGCACTTATGGCCCTTAAGCTTCTTTGACTTTGACCGAGGAAACTTGAGAAATGCTTCAATACTTGTCATAGGCAATCCCAATACGGAAATTTTAACAAGTATAAACTTTCTAAGTGGTCATCAAATGTCTTCAGGGTATTTTCATGCAATTTTGATTTTTTATGGGGTCCCTGACGACATTTGATGAACACTTAGAAAGTTTATACTTGTTAAAATTTCCGTATTACTTGAAGATTAAGACAGTACACACGGCGGAAGTCGTCATCACCTACGACGTCATACTGACGGGCTCTGACGCTACCCACTGTAAATACAACGACGAAACCAAGTTTATCCAACTCGGCTTTTTAACCGAATATTCAAGACGTTCGCTTCTTGAGTGAATGGTCCCGGGTTCAAACCCCTCTTAGGTCAACACTTTTTTTTTCTTTCAAAATATATTTTTATATGCTCATATTTATTATTAATAATAATTGCTATTTTGCATTTTTCGTACATTATCCTAAATCAGTGACCATGGGAAAGTGGAGACTACATGCGGTCATGTATCTTTACATTTTCCCATAGAGTTAGGAATATAAATAGGGGGAACATTAGGCTGTTTTGTTTGAAAGGGTAATGAAGCCTAGAGACGGAAGGGATGAGGCATTTCGGCCATATTAACTGGCTCCATAATTAGAGACGTTCTTTTCCGAGTATTGCCTCTCTGAGGTACACTCATTCTCCTATTGAAAAAAGCCAATCCTCAGAGTACTCGGTACAGGGGGAGTCGTATGGGGCCACAAAAGATGGCTGCTGATGACTGGTATTCGGCTTCATGTAACATCATGTATGTTCTCTCTACTTTCTTCCTAACTCTATGTATTTTCAACTTTCAAATTCCTAGCGCGAGACGCTCTTCGACTTCCGCCGTATTTACTGTTCTAATCACCATGTAACCTTTGATAGGTGGTAAATATTCTGCACTCCTGTGTTTTCTTTTTTTTTTTTAGTTTTCTTCACATATGATGAAACTGGCACTTCTAGTCTGAAAAATGCGAATTTTTAGACACTTGTCAGCTTGAATTTCATCCTGTCTGTTGGCAGCTTTGCTCATTCTCTGATTTCAGTGACGTCACGGCGAAGCTCTTTAAACAATTACATTATTAATTTCTTAGTTACTGATCAAGTGCCAGCTTGACATCTTGAATATAAGTCCTCGTAAACAAATTTTCCGACTATAAGCCTAGAAATCTCAGTCTGACGAAAATAAGGCATTCATACATCAACTATACATATATACTTTTGAATTGAACCGAATATTAAAAACTTTCCAAAAATGTGTTAAGTAAATCCACAAGGAGAGAGGTATGTTAATTTTTTAGTTTCTTTTTAAAATGCATTTGGAATATAATGTTGGCAGCAGTAGCAGTTATAGTTGACGGAACTCGCCCAAATGAGTGCCGACACAATCTTTTCAAATTCTGTACAAGGGAGAGCAAACTGACGTTATCTTTTGGCGGATTGCACCCCTAATATGATAAACTACCCTGTACTTAGTTTACAAGGGCAATTTTGTTGATCTCCTGGAGTCATTCTCGTAAGCTATTGCGACCATTCCATGCTGTAGTGGAAATCAAAGTGTTTTCTAAATAACTTCGTGCAAGTAAAATATAAAGTGTTAAGGCAGTTTGATGATTGATTCTCCCTGCTATAAAATACCGGTATTGCTGTTTCAGCAGTGATAAACTCATTCGTATTTACATGCATATCACTACATTGAATTCTATGGGACATCAGCCTGAATATTTGTATCTGATTTCGTAAGTTTCATTTCGTGAGGCTACTTAGATTTATACATTACAAGACACACTCAAACAGATTTCGAAGTACTTTACACGCTATGTACAAAGGTGTAAAATAATTTTGAATGCATTTTATGATAAAATATATCGGAACTTTAAAAGTAACTGAGAACAAGGGTTGTTCCCTGCTAAAAGTTTCTTCTGCGATGTGTTCCATAAAGAGTTTCATGGATTAAATAAATATTAGGTTAATCTTTGATTATGTTTGATATTTTAGATGTATTGAAGAATTGCTTTTATATCAGAAAGAATTGCTACTTAACATATATTTTTTCGTTTCACCAACATTAGTTAAGAATTTAACAAATGTTATTGATTTCACTGCTTTAAAAATTCTTATCAATTCGCAAATCATTGGCTGACCCATCGATTTCTACTTAATACTGGAGTTACTATTTAGCGACGAAAGACATGAGGCCCGCGCAAATGTGTGTAGTTCCAGCCTAATACAATGTTGACCAAATTTTTAGTTCTAACTCAGTTTTATACGTTTTGATTTAATTTTACACGTCATATAAAATACTGCAATAATAATAACGTCTTTTCGCTTGATTAAAAAAAAAAACACGCCGCACAGCTATATCAAGCGTAAAAACAACAGTCATATCCGAAAATTTGAGCCACATTGGCTATGACTGGAAGTTGACCAACGAGATTGTGTGCTCTCTCCTCCCTGGCTT
>JAGDQP010021326.1:18414-31898 GCA_022664845.1 Lepisma saccharinum
AAATGTTATTGATTTCAATGCTTTAAAAATTCTTAACAATTCGCAAATCATTGGCTGAACCATCGATTTCTACTTAATACTGGAGTTACTATTTAGTGGCGAAAGACATGAGGCCCGCGCAAATTTGTGTAGTTCCAGCCTAATACAATGTCGACCAAATTTTCAGTTATAACTCAGTTTTATACGTTTTGATTTAATTTTTAATTCCTAAGTTATTCATATACTGTACACGTCATATAAAATACTGCAATAATAATAACGGCTCTTCGCTTCATTTCAACACACACACACCAAAAAAAAAAAAAAAAGCCGCACAGCTATATCAAGCGTAAAAAAACAGCCAGATTCGAAAATTTGAGCCACATTGGCTATGACTAGAAGTTGACCAACGAGATCGTGTGCTCTCTTTTCCCTGGCTTTATGAAATTTTCAATGGCAGCAGCCAATACAGTATCGCTTTTAGATAGAGGTCATTGGGTGGAGCTTTCCCTTTATGTTATTCGTCTTTCTGAGTTTAACCTTGATACTATACGATCTAATTTCTGGAAATTTTTTTTTTTAAAGACATACAAAATTCTTTAAATGACTTTATTACTTTTCGAAACATTCACATTTAACAATGGTACGCTCTTGCATACGCTCAAACCAATTTTGAAGGCATTTTCCCACTCGGAGGCTGGTACCTCAGAAACCGCTATTCGGAGTGCGTTATCAGCTGTTCTAGGCGACACATGCATCCTCTGTTTAATGTTTGGGAACAAAAGAATCACTAGGAGATAAGTCGGGTGTGCACGAACAATGGGTCACCGTTGACTCTTCAATGTTCATATCTAGATACGTTGAAATTTTAATCTCGATTTCCTCCTTTATTGGCTGTGTGGCTTTAAAATATGTTATCTGTATGTGGTCCTTTGAATTCACTGGTTAGTTTGTTTCGGTATCAGAATTTCACCTGTATTAAACTACCTATATCTAATTGAACTACTTTACAGCGCAGTAACACATTCACTGTTCAACATGTCTCCTGCATAACACGGAAACAAACAAGATGTGATTTTAAATTCACGAAATAATATTGAGGAAATTCTTAGACTTTGGATTGATCAATAAATATTCAGGTAAATCAATAAATATGCATAAGAGCTTGGAAATGATACCTGGAACGTGATTAGTGACTTCCATACGAAAATGAGCAGAACATAATTATATCGGGTTTGTGAAATAGTAGTCAAATTTTAAGGCATTTTATTTTGAAAAGGGTGGAAGAGCGCTAAGTCCTTGTCTTGTAGCATCGCGTTGTATAAGTTGCTACTTTCCGATAGCAGTTATTACTGTTATATTTATATTAAAACGTATGCTAAAGATAGCAATTTAAAATGAGTGTAAAAAAGTGATATTTTTTGGTAATTGAGATTAGAGTGATAACTGTTATACACAGATAGCTGTTAAAAATAGTACTCTAATATAACACTTTATGCAAACGTGTTTAAAAGCAATTAAAAAACGTATCTAAGTGGGTGTGATTTATTCCCAATCAGAGGTGCCCACGAGGAGTTTGATTTAGATTTGTTTAGATTTGTAGGTCGTACTTTCGACCATATGTTATACAATTTGTATACATGGTATAGAACGCGTCAAGAGTCTACATTTTGAAGATTAAACTAACTTATAGATACTTAGTACATACTCATAAAATATTTATTTGTGCATATATAATCATAATAACATACACAGGGACATAACTGTAAATTAATATAGTAATTATATAATTAACACTCAACAACATAACACATAAAGCCTAGAACCATTATTGTATACTATATAAGATATTAAATAATACATATACAATCATAATGACGTGCAGTGACATGATTGTAAAACTCAAAATAGTAATTTATAAATCTCACATTGAACAACAATAAGATATAATAAAAACCTAGAACCTACTTACTACCTAAATCCACTATGCTTACTATTTATATTAAATTTATATCTGCTATCGTATCTGACCGCTGATAGGAGATACTTGACTCATGAACTATTAAGATATTCGTCAACTGAATAATATCCACCGGCTATCTACATTCTTTGAATTTGTTTCACGAAAATGCTTTTTCTTTACTTTTTTATATAATCTGGGAGTTTGTTGAATAATTTTACACTCATAGTAATATATCAGTTCCCAAACGCTGCTGTTCGATGTTGGACGAGGCACAGATTATATTTTCCTCTTGTGAGGCAGTTGTGAGTATCGCGGGTTCTTTGTAGTTTTTTTTTAAGTTTCGCAATGTAATTTTTAATACTTGAAAAATATACAAAGAGGGAACGGTCATGATATTTAATGATACATTTTTTTCCCTCCAGGTGGAACGTTTTACTGCTTGAGTGATTATTCTTATCAGACATTTTTGTTTGAAAATCTTTTGAAGGTGCGATGCTCTACCCCAAAATTCAATACCGTATTTGACATGTGAATGGAATATAGCATAATAGAGTGACATAATGCTTTGATGATCAGGAACACAGATTAAGGTACGAATTATGTAGGTTGATTGTGCTAGGTTTTTTGTTAATATAGTAATGTGTTCTCGCCATGTTAATTTATCATCTATATACATGCCTAAAATTTTACAGTGTTACTATACTCTTATAATGTGGTGTTCATCATTATCTGTGGTAACTCAGATGTTAATCTTTGTGACAAGTGGTAAGAGACACACTTAGTTTTTCTGTGTTTAGTTTTAGCTTATTTGCAGTAGCCATTCTGTGAGTTGAAACGTCATAATGTCAGCTGCTTCCTGTAACTTCTTTTAGTCCCGATGCGACTCCATGACAGTTGTGTCATCGACAAATAGAAGTACATTACCATTGTCTACGTCCTGTGGTGTTTTTATTTCACTATAAACAAAAGGCTATAAAGATTATTCGATTATGATCGTCAGTTTTTCATAATTTGTGTTGAAAGAGAAAAGGTTTCGTATATAAAACTGCAAAATAACAATTTACTGCTACATTTAAACGCTAGTGCTCACCCATTCGAGTTTATGTACTAGGGAATGAAAGTGTCTGTTTTGAAGGTGAGAAATATTAAACCGGTAAAGGTCTTTCGTAAGAGTCCATCTGGCAGGTACGTTAAATGCTTTCTGCATGTTTTTGTCTCTTTCACTACAATTGTTATGTTGGAAATAACTTTACTCAATTTAAAAGAAAATTAGTATTTCAAAATTGTTTTCCTTTTATGTGCGTTACAAGACTAACTCGATGGGATTCCAACTTCCAAAGAACCTTCTAAATGGGACAATTAATTTTACATGTGATTTGAAGGAGGAGAAAATTGAATAAGACAGTGAAGAGGGTTTTTATTTGGCAACATTGTTGATAGAAGATGAAGGAAATTGCGGTGTTCTAAGTTCTGAAAACTAATTGGCCTACGCAGGTAAGATATTCATATTTCATGGACATCTTTTGCCTTGTTTACAAGAAAATAAAGGCTCTGCTACGCAAACGACTCAAAAATTGCAACAAAGCAGCTTTAGATGCTACTTACAGGGGCAGAAAGCATCTCATTTTTTACCAAGGAAACGTGTCTTAGAAAGGATACAACATGTGTTTATTTTTTGCAATAATATTGATAAAATGTGGATTTAAAGGTCATGAAACAATAAAAAGGGAGAATGTCATAATTAACAAAATGCAATCAAAGTGTGAAAAAAGCATTGTTGGTACATCGGTGGAATATCTTCTATTTTATGGAAGAAAAGTTACTAGCAGGTAATGCACCGTGTAACAAACGTCTTCCTTCAAGCATAATAAACTGGACTGTTCGCTACACTATCTGATTCAGTGCCATGAGCACAGCAGTATTACTATTTATACCAAGTACACAAAGTGAATTCTACGTGTTGAATATAAAATCATGTGTCATGAAAATATACAGTTTTCTTTTTTCAGCGAGGCTTCGTGTTCTCGTATCCCAAAACTTCAGTATTTATCATATCTGATGCATTTTTCTTTCAATTTAGTAAAAGTAAAGAACCTTACGCTAAAAGCTGTGTGGCAAACTTTGTTTAGAATACGAAATAAAATCTCATTTGCACCCTTGTACACGAGATAAATGTTTTATTTGTTACTGCGTTTTGGACATTTTTGTTTCAGGCTGAGCTACATTTTTAATTCAAGTAATATTTCTCACAGGGAGTGCCAATTCAAAAGTTATTTTTGTAATTGATATTTCGAACACGAACGAACATTTTACCGATTTCATCAATCAATTTGATGGTCCCTGAATATAAATAAGAACCGTTTCTCCCAATGAAAGAAAACTATAAAAAAATACATTTTTATTCTTTCTCATCATTAGTACCAAGAATGAGGTTAAATGAGAATTCAGTTTTTGCTTTCTCTGCTTCTCCAGTTGAGTGTCTATCAAGAAGAGGAATTTCAATACGATTAAATTGGAAATTTTTATTTTTTTTTATTTTGATTTATTGCGTTCCTTAGACCAATACGTTGTACTCATTTGCACATATGGTATAGAACATGTCCATAATAAGAATACATATTTTCTTAAATTACATAGAAAATTGTTTTGTAGCAGTTTTTCGACATAATTCACTTTCATTATCACCTATTTTCTTTACCCTTATAATATTTAGTCTTGCAAGTACTCATCATTCATCATAATTCTTATCTTTAGTGTACAACTCGAGGATCTATTAAAATGAATTTATTTAGATTGGGATTTTTAGTATAAATTCTAATTGGCTTGTTTGGTCGAGTAAATATTTTACAAATATTGTGTTTTCTAATGTACCATCTATTATTGCTTTCGTATAATCTGTAGTGTTTTAAAGTAAAAATAAAAAATAAGTTCCGAAAAACACATTTTTTTTATTGTTCGTGCTTTTTTTCACAATAAGTGCTTTTTTTACTATTACGGATTTCCTGACAACATATTATGATCTATGAATTAGTTAAAATGTTAGTTGATGTTGAAGACATATAATTAGCAAAGAATCCGCACTGGCACTGCGTCTGACACTTTTGAAGCATTATGCAAGTTTTCTGGCTCTGAGCCAAAGATGCCTAAGGGCCAGAAGTGAACATAACGTTTCTGTCAAATACAAGGGTGCTAATGAGATATATTGCATTCCTAATGTAAATTGAAAGTTTTTGTACATTTTTTTAATGTAAGATCATTTGATTGTACTAAACCTAAACAAGAAATGCATTGGTTGTGTTAAGTACTGGTTATTCTTGAAGATGCAAAATAAAAAAAAATCGACAGTAAAACCAGGTTTTTTGCTTCGTGGAAAAAAAGCATTTTTTCCTGTTTTTTTTTAAAAATTTCCATTTTTCCCTGGCCTTTAAAAAACTAATCTTATCTTTCGTTACCTCTATTTCCATGTTTTATGTATTTAAAAGGGAGCGAGTTTCGTATTTGTGTCAATTAATTATCAGGCTAAATAATCTACTCTATTCCCATGTATATATGTCTGTTTCTTATTCAGAAAATATCATCAATGATATATATATTTATTTTTTCTTCCTTTCGTTATTACAAGGTTTCGTCTCAGAATATAAAAAGAAATAATTCAAGTCTTTCGTACTCCTAATGAACCTATTCGTATAGATCATTTAAAGAGTCACATGCCAAAACGGACTGTCAATTTTTAAATAAAGAAAGTTTTTAGTATTTAGCTAAGAATTCGAAATCATATATGTCAGTTGTGTTTGCAAACGAAGAAAGAGGACGAACATGATTATTTTGTTACAACTGTGACCCTAAAAACTTTATTACTGTATAAATCTCAAAATGTCCTAAGTCCGTTTTGCCACGTGAGTATAGATATGATGACTCACTGTTAATGAAAAGTAACTTTGTTGATTCTCATTCTCGTTTCAGGAACAGATGTACTTAGTGCTGTGGAGGCAATAAAGAAATAAACTACTTCTAGTGCATTACAGACATGGATGATACGTATACCTCCTGAAACGGTACTTTCGCAATTTCTAGTTGCATTTTCTTAAGGAATTAATAAAATCACAGATGGCTTCAGATGAAGATGAGTACAAATCTATGGAACAACCAGTAGAAGTGAAAAAGGAACAGATTGAAATTGATGATAGTGAGGTAATATTATATTCATAAAGAAATGAAGTGGAATATAATTTACTTTGCATCCAAGGTTTCAGTTCTGCATGCATGCAGTTGTGTATATATTAGTATTTGTTTGGGTTTTACTTTTGAAAAGGGAGCATAGAATTTGAAATGTACACAATAAAAGGTACCTTAATGATTAGTTTAGAGGAGTATTAAACATCTACACCCATCCGCCTTTTTCAATTGCTTCAAGCTAAAGTTAGATCATCTCTAGATTAAAAAAATTGGGTTTGAACAAAGTTCGAAATAACCACCTATGCTTCTGTAACAAATATTACAATAGTTTGCTGTGCCAGATAATCATTTAATACTGAAAGTAATGTTCCGCGTTGTATTATAAATCAACATTTATATCCTTTATCTTATGTTAATAGAATTATGTTCACTGCACCTAAACTGGTTGAAAAGCACGTAAATATAAAGTAGAGAATTCTTCTCTTTGTAATGATTAGGTAATCGGATGTAGTTTTTGAATTCGTTCCATAATGCAAGTAAATACTGTCACAAAGGAATCTTAACAAAGAGTTTATTTTCATTAATGAATATTTCTAAGATGAACAAATATTTTGATTATTTAATTAATCCTCATATAATGTACGAGGCCGGGAATTATAAAAAAATATTATCTTTCAAAGTAACGCAAGAAATAGGAAAAACTTTTTTTTTTATTTTTGACCAGCCCATTTTCCGGCCTAAATTGGTTTCGTGGATGCATTGATCGGTTAATTCATGTTCAAAATGTAAGGTAAATTTCAAGGATCTCAGAGGTCCACTTTCCAATCATCAACTTATTCATTCCACTACTACACAGTTGTACTTTCTCTTAAGCATCTTGCAGATATAATGTGCTTTATTATATATAATAGCAATCGGCATTGATATATATTTAGGTAAAGCAGTTTAGTGATTATTTAGAATGTAATTTTGGTGTGATTCGGACGATTTCTCCTCTTTCAAAGTTATAAGTCTCTTCAAATTTCTTCAACTGAAGAACAACGACATCCTTAATATAATATGGGTAACCAGGGCTCACCAATTATTTTTCATTCATTCTTACAGCGATTAAGATGTAAATCTCTGTTCTAATAAACCAATAAATTTCCTGTCACTATATATTAATATATTTTGCTGAGAAGGAAAGCGCCTCCGCATATCTGGCACCCTGCCCGGAAACTCATTGAAACAAGTTTAAGATTCTCTGAATGAAAACTTTCCAAGGACACCTCAAGCACATTTCTAGTCCTAGTAATTTCTGAGTTGAAAATTGCCAACAGACGGATGGAGCAGGAGCTTCACAGTATCAGCTTCTATATCCTAAGACCACTATAACGTGACCGTCGTTCTCATTGCTTGATTACAATGGTCCATCACCTACTTGGAATGAAAACTGAAAGCTACCCAAATAAATTTGGATCAGTAGTGTTCGACTCCGTTCAGATTTTACTCCTGCAAAACAAACATTGTCGGTAATAGGCAAAGTTGTAACTCAAAAATCGAAAAATTATAATACAAAATCCGAAACAATTCTGTTTAAATATTTTAATATAAGTTTACTTCGTAATTAATGAACAACTTTTGATTCGTTCACAATTAAAACAACTTAATAACAACTTTCAGTAAAAATGTAACTGTTTACCTTGCGAAATTATTTATCGTTTCTCAAGACTACCGAAAATAGCAAATCGTAGATTGAATCGCTCAAATATTATTTCTTTAATAAAGTTTATTTGCAAGAGACAAGTAGTGCGATATGTAAGCGAAACAAATCAAAAGGATGCCAAACGACGATGAACTGAAGATCAAACGAACAATTCGAATTTCAAACGAAAGGAACGTTAACGAGTGAACGCTAATCAAATCGCACACTCGCATCCACTCAGAACTACAAGAATAAAGAAAATTTCACATCATTTTTCAGCCAGGATGAAAGCTCAGAAAGAAGAAGGTTACCCAATCCAAGGTGCAGCCAGCCGAGCCAATCTTCATGAATGACAGAAGATTCCATAGAACCAAGGAACGTACAATCCAGATAATGAAAATAGATTTAATTCCGGTTCTTTAAAAATTGACGAAATCAAAATTCGTTTAGTATCGAATTTACAACCTTAGAATTGAATCAAAGTTAAACGTCACAAATTCAACTTTTATTTAAGCTTCTTATTCGGTTTATTCGCGAAATAAATTTTAAAAGTCAGTCAAGCGTGAAAATTATTGAGACGTGATTGAAGAGGGTGACGAAGAGACGCAACTCTACTTATTAATCCGACTTAACGAAAATCGCAATATTAGTGTTATCATCTACTAAGACAATTTTATAAATATTTCAGCTTAGTTCAATTTGAATTTTAGTCCACGTTTTTAGCTTCAAACAGACCAACAAGTCTCAATTATCGAATTGAAATGAATCCCACGGGATTTAAAATTCCCAAACCGGAAACTTTATTTTACTTCGTTTAAAATTCAAATGCACGACATGTAGACAATAGACTCGTATGAATTAATGTATCAAACCACGTGGAAAGTTAATTACAAACACTTTTAACGAGCTACAACGACTTCGCAAAATAGAATTGACTTAGTTTAGCAGAAAAAGACTAAAGAAGTTTGGATTAATTTTATCCTCGTTCAATAATTATTACGTATCAAGCCAAAAAACTTGCAAGCAATTACTTTACCTAAGTTTATAATCGACTCAAATGAATTTCAGATTTGTTCAATTTTTAAAAATAAAACTATCGTTTCACTTAAACTGAATTTCTTTAATGACGTCATTAACTCCGGGCAATCCCGGGACACAAATACTTCCATTTTAAATCAACCGAATTTAACATTATTAATCACTTAAGTTATCTTACTTACTTTATTGACAGCGGTTAAATTATTAAAACATATTTTTGACCTCACTGAATAACTGACAACCCGTAGAGATACCGGAAGGTCCAATCAAGAAGGAAACACAAGCCACACTCGATTTGACGTATTCTACCGTGCTTCATGGTAGACATCCGCTCTCCCACCTTGCAATTCCAATCGCACGCGAATCGAAGAAACTTCAGTAACAAGAGCAACATTAACTCAACGCCATCCGAGTGAGGATTCACACAACAGTGAAGCCACCGAATTACGAGCTACTCCGCGTCAGCTCGAAAAAAATCGAGAAACTGTAGAGACAAAAATGCAGACTTTTATCACTCGAAAACTTAGAAACAAAGAGAAAGAAACAAACCTGGTTACAAAGTAATAATGTAAATTTTTCATACTTTTTAAATCTTTTTTTTCGTTTTAAACTTTTAAAATAAAACATACTGAACCAAATAATTTCAGGAAATATCAAATGAATGTCCAGCAGACCATTACATAGTTAATAAACACACTTCGTTTATGATGTCTAGAACCAAGAGAAACATGTGTATCACCCATATAACTTTCCACAACGCATCAAATTTAGGTGTAGCACCCGGTACGTCATGGAATCATATCTTGTATATATCACAGTTTTTTGGGAGATTTTTTCCTCACTAACTATAAAATTCATTCTATCTTTACGCCTGTTGATTTTAATAGTTTTCGGAAACGAGAATCTTTAAATAAACTTTAGAAGGCATTACATAATTAAAATAAAGTCCAAACACATGTTCTGATCGTAGTTCGTTATTTTTTAAGTTTGATTGTTCGTAATTTTTACGTTCATGTATGATTTTTAACAAGTCAACTGTGTATCTTCTTTATAGCCCTTTCCACGTTTTATTTTTAATTTCAGCCTTGTAGTTCGACCTGTGCAAACACACAGGATGATATGCATGAAGTTATAAAGACATTAAACTACGACGAAATTGTTTCATCGATTAATATCGCTCAGCAATTACAGAAGGCAATAACAGACACCAATCAAAGAGAAAGTGAAGAATGTATAAAGATTGAAAGAGAGATTAAACAAGAGAAAGAGCCGGAAGGTGTTCTAAGTCACCCTTCAGTATCTTTGGATAACTTGAAATCTGAGCAGGAGGTGAGTAGATTCATATGCTATTTGTTATTTGAACTCTACTAATTAGTGCATTTAATTTTCACTGTACAGTTAAAGCCGCTTTAGACAGTATACTGGCTCGTACCACCCCTCGTATGATAAAACGCTGTATATAGTCTGTATTAGGAAATTTTTCACGCGAGAAATCACACAGTGTTTCATAGTTTTATGTATGATACCAAGAAACGAGATAGTTTAATTACTAACATCTGTACTAGAAGTCAATTCTCATTATTTTATACAGCTGGCAGAATGCCAGGTAGCAGCTCACAAACAGGACATTTCAACTGCCACAGTTCACACTAAGATCCATAGAATCTTGAGTACATCATAGGTTAGTTCCAGGTGAACGCCACGAATGTTGACCCCTTCTATTTCTCCGATTGTGTTGCCGAAGAGAATGTAGACATGCTTAGAGCAATCCCAGATAACTTCTGCTCAAGACTTTTAATAACCACGTGATGAAACATGGGTCCACCAACATGATCCAAACACCAATCCAGCAGTTTTCTTGGAACAGAAGGTCTTGTTCTAATTGATAATCCATACAACACAAATAAATGTCTACTGGAGATATCTTTGATTCCTCGATGATGTCTTTACGGGCAGTTGTTAAACAGTTACACCTTGGAAACATGTCGGCGGGTGTGTTGCTGACCCATGACAATGCGCCCGAGTATAGATAATTTAAATAACAGGTTGCTATCAAGGAATGTGGCTTTATAAGGCTTAACTACCCAACCCGTATCCTAGACCTGACTCCCAGTGACTACTTTCTGTTGAAGAATTTGCTGCGTGGACGACGATAACCCAGTCAAGGAACCTGTAAAGTTTTTGTCAGCTAAGTCATTCATATTCCTATTTTGAGGATATTTGATCAGTGGAGGCAAAGTTGGCTAATCGTGTTGAAGTCAAGAAATACTCCATTGAAAAATAATGAAGTGAATTTCATCATGATATATCATTTCCATTAAGTAGAAATACTGTTGTTTTTCAAGTTTCAACTTTCTGGGATATTTGGTGGGTTTATTTAGGTTTTTTTGCTAAATAAGTTTTCAGTAACACAAAGACATACAGTTTTAAGACTTCTCAACAGTTTACACCTGAACAGAATCGTCTATCAACCTGTTACTACATCTATCAGCCTGTATACTTTTGAATTTATTTTAATTTTAAATAATTTTTACTCAGTCCGGGAAAAGACATGTGAAAATGGATCTTATTACTTCGAGTTTGGTATATATGTTGTAACTACTTTGCTCTTCAGTGTCGTTCTAACATCGGTTTTTCGTTTTCTAGAACTAAGAACTTATTGCTTGAACACCAGAAACCGAAGTTTCAGAAATTTTTGAAAACTTGATTTTAAAAAAACAAAAACTAAAAGTTTTTTAACTATATGTTACAAACGTCTAACATGATGAGCCGTTATATGCGTGACGATCATGGGACCAGGTTCGTAATAAATTATAGTAACTATTTTTTTTATGTCGGGAACAATGTGACATTTTCGTATACTATACTTTGAACACTACTCTATACACGTTAAAGCAGTAGATGCTTGTTTTTTAGTTGTTGTTGTTATTTTCTTGTTATTTAGTTGCTGTCTACTTCCTGACATTACACAACATCCCAACTGCTGGAGTTAAACGATTACATGCGTTACGGCGATTTGACCATGTTTATCTTCCATGTTGCGTTTCCCACGAATATTTATTATAATTGCTATTATACTAATTATTTTTGATTGATTTTCAGTTACTTATTTTGCTCTTTACGCATGTATTTACTTGATTATGCGGCTATATAAACGAGAGCTGACAGCGGGTTACTTTCGGTGACCCTGCTTGAACCTAACACAGAGGATCCGGTTTAGGAATATAATTAATTGAGAATTTTGGGGTTGTATTTCTTGTGCTCTGGGATAACATCTCCAGACATGATCACCACTGAAAAAAATCTCCTGAAACACATTCAAAATTAACAATATGGTTTTAACCTCCGGTTAACCGGATCAAGATCGAGTCTTCAGGTCCAAAGTGTCCACATTTTGACCCGATTAAATCGTTTAAGCTTCTAAAACCTTTAAGCTCTGATAGAAACTATAAACTGTAATTGCTTAACAAACACACACATAAAAAAGAGATTTTGAACGAAAATAAAAACGCGCTCCTGTTTATCACGAACTAATAACAGATATCACGTATGCCAATTGTGTTTTGAAACTTATGGAATTAACAGTTGAGCTTTAAATTGCTCTTACTTTATCAATAATTACTTTTTCAGTTAATAGCAATGTTATTACATTATCTGTTTCGTGCATCCCATTTTAAGTTCCATTCTCTTTATCCCTCACATGTAATAGAGAGAGAGAGAGAGAGAGAGAGAGAACTTCACTCGCCTATTAAATAAAATTATCATTATAATCGTGAAATGAGGGTTGCTTCGTGTACCTCCCCCTCTTAAATTCTTTATTGAATCTTTTAATGAGTGGGGATCCGGAACTTCTTATCAGGAAAGGCAATCTGGCTTTGGCCTTCCCACACTGTCAAATTAATGGTGTGTATTAAGTGTACTGATGCCTAACTAGGAGTACGAAGTCCGTCAATCATGCAATTAAATTTAAACTTTTTTAAATGCACATCGCAATACGATGCTTAACAGCAAACGAAATTGCGGATTCGTTTCAGGAATGGTGCAATGCCATATTTGTATTTCAGCAAATTAGGTTTCAGAGCAGGTCTCTGTAACTTAAATGTAAGGTTGAAATTTTCTAGGCTTTAAATACGAGAAGATATCAAGTAGGTTGCTTTAGCAATATTTCCATCAATGAACGGGTCAAGTCTAACGCTCAACGTTTCTATTATATCTACTTTTGATCAGTATGTAATGCGATTATAAGTAATGTTCCTTTTGTTTCTTTATGGCAGAGAAATTTGATACACGGGATTGGAGTTTAGCCCTCAACCTTTATATTATGAAATATAAAAACGTTAACAAACTTACCACTCCGTAGGAAGCTAATTACAGATTTTAAAATGGAAGAATGACTTCTGCAGACTTCTTCTTTGGGTGATCGGAATGGCATTAGGAATGTAGGATAGAACCGGCTGCGTAGCCAACCTGGGTGCCAGGAGTTTATACCAGTTCAGTAGCCAACTTAGTATCGGCTTGTTTAGGTGCGGGTTAAGTACATACAAATTGCGTAGTCAACGGAGTATGCAGGCTGACTCCAATTGCGTAGTCAACTGGATGTGTGTTTGTACCAGATGCGTAGCCAATTGAGTACGGATAGAAGTC
>JAGDQP010021327.1:0-11267 GCA_022664845.1 Lepisma saccharinum
AATTTTCAGGGGTGGTTTCGATATGAGGGGTGGGAATGTTCCCTTGTAAGTAATGCATTATATCAAAATAATGATCTAACACAAAATAAAGTCTAACATTAGTAAAAAGTATAAACAATAATTAAACCTATTTGGATTGAATTAAAATCTTCAACTGGTGATCAACCTATTAAAGTGTGATGAGGAATAAAAAGATACACAAATCTACCTGTTGAATTTATAAGGATGAATGATGCTCGAAAATTGTGGATAGTTTACTTGTCATTGCAGGTGAGGAAAATGCGAGCAATCAAACTTTTAAAAAGGAGAAGGTTGGAATAATGGATATGATATGTTTACAATTAACAAATTTTATTGTATTTAATCCTAAGGGAATAGGTTATCTAATTATAATTACAAAGATACATCCACCAAAAATTTGAGAATCTTTAGGAGGTAAAGATTTAGTTAATATTATTAATTATTTATCCTTTTAGTTACATTTGCCTGGCTATAGCTCTTGTGGCCCAGGCATACGTTGAGATGAGCGATTAGCAAGAGGTGAACGTGGTTTAAAATATTTGACCAAACTTGTCCTGGACATGATATTGCCTATATTTTTTTAAAACTTTGATTCAAGGCGCACGGCAGATAAAGATTTAGAAATGAAAGTCTTTGATCGAGTTGTTAGCAAAGATCCAGATTTAGAGGGAAAGTGGCTGCTCTTGGTGTTTCATAGACAAAGAATAAAAGACAAAATTGGCTTGAAGGGTTTAAGGATAGAAATTATGTTTAATATATAAACATTAATACGTATATACAATGATAATGAATGGAGTTTCATATAAAATTTTATTCAATGATGTTAAAGTTCTTTCAATAGATGATGATATATAGATATTAAAAAAAATATCAACATGTAAAGAAACAATAATATTTATAAAATGTTCATAATGGTCACTTTCATTAAGTATTTCACAAATGGAAAAGTTAAACAATCGTAAAGTTGGTGGGTTTTAGGGGCAGTTTGGAGTTGGGCACGTGGAAAAGCTGCTATCGGAAAAGCTGTTATTGATACGAAAAAAGAGAAACTTGAAGAACAAAAACGACACAAAAAATCATTGGATCTTCAAAAACAAAGAAAACTGGAAGAGGATTAAAAACTAGAAGTAAAATTATTAAAAAAATCTTTGGATAAGAAGGGTCCTGGAGCACACTCAAAGCGCTTAGCAATTATGTTCTTGAACGTTTAGCTAAACATTACATATTAATTATTTTCGTGGTCTTTTGTGTCCGATAATTTATCACATTTAAAGTCACCAGGAAAAATGAATGTACCATTGTTAACTTAGATGAATTCAGTAATAGTTTAACATATGAGATTTTTTACTGGAAAAGTTGCAATAAAGTTTTTATATTTGATTCATTCGGTCGAATTCCACCAAAATCATCTTAAATTAAGTTTTGAACAACCATTAATTATTGAGTATAATAGTGATAGAATTCAACAAATTTATGATGAGATTTGTGGACATTTGCGTATAAAGTTTTAAATTTTTTTGTTAGATTAGTCTGAGGAAGAAACTGTAAAAGCGATTGCTTTTTTAAATATAAAATGAAAATATAAAACATAAAATGTCAGATTTTCACATTTTACCTATTGTTTTATATTTATCAAGATCCTCTCTTATTTTACATTTAGTATCACATAATGAAATTCCTAATCATTATTATAATATGAAATGCTTTCATTGGGTCATGTATTTGATTTCAAATGTAACACCAAACAATAATTCCTTCATTTATGTTGAGACAAAATTTATAGTACTACCTTGACAATACAATGCGAGTACACTAGAAATAAAATTTTCAACTGATGTCTTCTTGCATTCAAATCATATTACACATCAAATGGAAGTTACACCAGGAAGAGAAAAATTTAATTTGGGAAGAATTGGCAATTTACTGGGTTTTAAAATGAAACAATACTTGAATCAGAAATGAAATGTGTTGGATATTTTGAAACTTTTAACATTCACTGTAAACTACCTCGAGGTATGATTGTGCCTAAAGATGATTATTCACATAAAGAATCTGATATTATTGCTAAATTAAAACCATTAACTGAGCTCCATGAACCAATTGTATATGAACCACAATATCCATTGTTTTTGGTAGTACAATCAAGTAATATTAACTGCATTGGTATTCAAGTTACAAATAAAAATTCTGAACTGATTAGTTTTGGTGATGCAGATACAAGTGTTATTTTACAATTAATAGAATAATAAAAGAACAAGGATTTTATTGAAAGTTATGAACTTCAGTCATTTCCCCTTAATAGGAGGACTATTAATAATTTAAATGAATCCAACCAAGATTTAGAGCTTCACATAAACGTTGGTGATGGATTATTTATTCATCCATATTGTGCCGATATATATTAAATTTGAAGTTATTGGTTGTGAGGCAAGTGGAACATTTGCTACAGGATCAAATATTAAACATATAGAAAACTTTGTACCATATTAATTTTCCCAAGTAGAAGTTAAAAAACATGGCACAATTATTGATAGAATAGACTATCCAGGAATTATGTCAACCGGAATTGCTACACTATAGTATCAAAACCTGAATTAGAATATTTTAAGGTTGGTGGACTTGAAACAAATGCAAAATTACCACGAAAGGAAGATACATTTTTATTTCCATTACGTTTGCTGTTTGATTTTTTTACTGATTATAAGGAAATTATGTGGAAAGGTGGTCTTAGAATAACATTTAAAAGACACTCTAACCATGGTATAGTATTTTATCCATCAAAAACAAAGAAGGTCAATGGAACACTTGATTATGCTTCATGACCACATCCAGCAAAAATAAATATTAAGTCAATGGAGCTTTAAATTCCTATTGTAGAATATGAGAAAAATCATGCTATTAGAGTTAAATCTAATATATAAAAAATCCTCGAATACTAATTCAATTCCATACATATCAATGTATTCATAGACATGTAACAGATGCATATTTTGAATTTAATAATAATGTATTGACTGAGTTCAAGAAATTACCTGAATTAGAAATTAACCATATAAGTTATTAAGCTTTTATTTTATTGAAACAAAATATGGAAATAATTTTTGTTTTTGTTAATGATAATAAAAAGAGTTTAAAGTTATGTTGCCCGATAGATATGGAAAAATAATTGGCAATCATGATATACACTTCTTAAATTCAGGTGATGTAACAATGTATTGTGAAGGCGTTTTAAATTTATTAAATAAATCAATGTACATGGTTAAGTTTGCTCATAGTGAATATTCGCAAAATATTTGAATAAAATAAAACCTGAAATACAATAAAAATACATTTGTAAAATAAATTCTTAATATTAAATATTTTTTTTTACCGTGTACCAAATTTCAACTTTACATTTTTGTCAAACTTTAGGATTTTGACCCCATATCACGAAAACCATTAAAGGTAAATTAAAAATGACAACATTTTCGTTCTTAGAAATATTTAAAACATAAATTTAAAACTTCAAAAATATTAGTTTTTCACCAAAATTTTGAAGTTTGACACCGAACATCTTGAAAACGGTTAGAGATAGAGCAAAAATAACATAACTTTTGCCCCCTTTATGAAAGCTCGAAATAAACTATATACCAAGTTTAAGCCTTCTATGACAATATTGATTTTTTTGTTAGAAGTATTGATTCTTTTGTTAAAAGTATTGATTTTTTACCAAAATGTTCAAATTGTGATGGCTCATATCTCAAAAATCGTTAAAGATAAGTTAAAAATAACATTTTAGTTCACAGAATCATTAAAAACATATAAAGTTGAAATTGAAAAATATTAAGTTTTTACCAAAATTTAGAACATATCTCGAAAACGGTTGGAGATAGAGCAAAAATAACATAACTGTTGACCCTCTTTATTGAAGCTCGTAAGTGATTATAAAGAACCTATATACTAAGTTTCAGCTCCCTAGAACAATATAATTTTTTGTTAAATGTTATACCAAAGTTTCGAACTTTGACCCCTCATATCTTGAAACTCGTTAAAAATAAATTAAAAATAACAACGTTTTGTTCTTAGAGACACTGAAAACATGTAAATTTATAATTTCAAAAATATATTTTTTTTTCAAAATTTACAAGTTTGACGCCTCATATCTCGAAAACGATTAGAGATAGAGCAAAAATAACATTTTTGACCCCCTGTATGTAAGCCAATAAAGAGCCTATGTATCAAGTTTCAGCCCCCTAGGAGGTTTTTGTTAAAAAATATTGATGTTTTACCAACAAAACAATACAAATTCTCTCCAACATGATTTGCACTATTAGAATCATCGGTAAAATTGCAAGCTTATTAAACTTAAGAAAATCACACAGTGATAGTGCGTTATTGTAACACTCGGAAAGTTTTAGAATCATTCATTTTCGCAGTGCCCAAAGCTTCAAGTTTCTTATAGCCTAAAAGTGTATGCATGTAATTGTAAAAACACTCCATTCCCATCCATTTTTATAGAGAAAAATAAAAGTATTTCGTGGATTTTTTATAGAGGGATTAAGAGTAAAAATGGAAGTTATAAGGAAGAAAATCCCATTTTGTAAGGGGAACACAAGCATTTTTATTCCAGGTATGATTTCATGAACAATGAAAATTTCATTTTGTTATAGAGGGAGTAAGTTTAAAATGAAAATTTTAAGGAAGAAAATCCCATTTTATAGTGAGGACAAAAGTATGATGTTTCAGAACATACATTTATATACTTCTAAAGAAATTAAAATAAAAGCAAAATATAAATATGAATTTTAAAACAATTTACAGAAAATAGATGGCTAAATATATGCACAAATATTAGGAAAACAAAACACAAATATTAAATGAACAAGGAATTACACTGGTATTTGAAACCACAAACAAAATAAAATTAATATTGGGTAATGATTATTGATTAATATGTTAGTTATAAATCATTGGTTATATGTAAATAACATGTCCATTAAATACTCAGAAATAGCTGTAGTTATAGAATCATTGATTCATTGAAGACTTCTCAGTGCCTCTTTCGTATATAATACTCTAATACTATTATTATAAAATAGGTGCTTTGCGGCACAGTAAGACATTAACACCCTCACTGATGTCAAAGGCGAACAAATGACCACACAAACTACTGAGACTAATTCAGTTTCAACGAATTTCGAGCGTGAAACTAGCCTCAAAAAGAAATTTCTCTCAAATTGTGCACTGTTTTTTTCTTGTATGTACTGTACTCTTGTGTCCACAGAATCCCAATTTTTTTCTGTTTTATGATCTTTAGAATGTTATTTTCTTTAGATTAAACTGAATGAAAGAGATTATTAGCAATTTTATTTATACAAACATAAAATCATATCATAAAGATGTATTTTTATTTAAAAATAAATTAGGTATTTTTTCTCTAGAAATCTATTTGCCATAGAATGATCATAGGATGACCTGAGTGACAAGAAATGAATAATTAGGGAATGCTAAAACAGTGAGATAAATGTTACCTCAATAAGAGTAAAAAGAACTCTTTTCCAGAGTTTTCAAATTTCACTGCTGTATAAGTAACTTTAGCATAGAATATATCACTTTTGGTACTCAAATAACGTAACGTAGAATCAATTTTATCCCTGTTATGATATGTGAAAAAAACAATAAATTTTATATCAAGAATATAGCAACGTAGAATGTATGAACCCAAGCAATCAGCGACACAACGCAGTGAGAAAACACTTACGTGGACTACACCCTGGGGTACGCAGGACCCTATTAGCACTTTAAAAAGCACTCACGGAACATACTGGTGAAAAATTGTTCTCATGCAATTATTATTGACTCGATAGTCTTGCTAAGTGAGTTTACAGAGGGAAATTAAATTCGTAAGACTATAAACAAAATAACGCCATTACTTGTAATTATCAATGAGGTGTGTCGGACTAAGGGTACAACCCGAGGGATAGTGTCACATATTTTTGCGACGAAATGAGCACAAATGAAACATTTGACGGCAGAATTGATTGTGCTATATTTGGTCGTTAGTACTGTCCGTCTGAGAGGAGGAAGTTTTCGGAGTTCTGAATTTTAGCATATGTAATTTACTACTGAGTGATTTATATGATAATGAAATTTCAGAAACAATTCAGAAAGTTGCTACATGAGCATAATACAACAAAATAATAAATACATTTTGAAAGACACCTTTCTTAAGCAATTCGTTCTAAAAAGGTAAAAATATGTTTTATGCATGATTAAGAAAAGTATATCTTTAAAAGTTTCTTTTTTTTTCGAGTTATTTCGGTGTTCGCATATTTTCCCTCAAGCTAATGTTTTGTGATCCAGATCCAAAAGTGTTATGCAGCCAGTCAAGTGCAACTTCGTTACAGGCTAGTATTTATTTTAGGATAAAGAAGTCATATTAAAAAAATAAAATATACTTTTTAAAATTTATAAAGTAACTATGGAACCTTGTATTGTCACCCGACTTATGTCGCTGTACAAAACTGCATCCTATGACCTCGCAAAATTAATTAAATTAACGTTACAAGATTTGGGTACACGACGAACAACTGTGAACTTGAAAGAATGCAATAATCTGAACCTAGTGCTGCATCACAATATGAAACAGGTAGGGTCAGGGAGGAGGGAATATTTAGCATGTAGGTTCGAGGGGCCCAAATGCCCACAAATTCAAAGTTTTATGCACATTTACTATAATTTTATTCGCAATTATATGAATTAAACACATATATATTGCATAACCAGACACATATATACGTATTTTTGCCACTCCGCAAAAATGTGAACCCATCCGACACTAACTTCAGATATGTGCCTAAGTAACCTATCTCGTAAAAGCATAAAATTCAAAATAATCCTTTACACAACAACTCTTTATGCAAGTCTTTAAGCCAGAAAATACGCTTAAAAACTACTGAAATTTCCCAACCTGAGTCTGGGATGCTTAAAGACCTTCAAATAATTTCAAATTCTAGAGAAATTTCTAAAATTACACATCTTGAAATTCAAATTCGACGACTCCAGACGAAAGCAAACTTCAAGGACGAAATTTGAAATGGAAATTGGTACAAAAATTTCCCACTGTTACCTACAGAGATTCATACACGTAGAGTTCAAGCACTTACATTGGCAAGACGGGCTACACAGATATACTGGAAAGACGAAACTGCTCCTGGAAATAATCCCAAAAATGAGCCTTCAAATCATCTTGAAGTTTGTCGAAATTATTACGGATACAGGCACGTGCATTATGTGTAACAGAAGTGAAAATCTCAGATCAACAATCACACAAATCCACATTTCGGCCATTTTGACATTTTGATGTAGCAATGTAGAGAAAAAATTGTGCTACCTGCTGGTGCGAGCAAAAATACTACTTTCTGCATATTGTATTTCTAAATGCATTCCTTGCAGGAACCCACCCTTTTGGCCGAGGATCATAACTTCAGTCACACTTCTCTAATAATTGTAATCCTATACTCATGCAGGTACACTATCACTTATTTTGTTGTTGTTTTGCTCTGCATTAATTATTAAACATGGAACGCAATACACGTTTGCAAAAGAAGCGTTCCTCCGTTATATCTGCTATTTCATCTAGGACTAATCAACTGTAGTTTTTCATCAATAATAATTCATGCAATAATTCTCTAGTTTATGCTTTCAGTCAACACAGCGGAAACGAGACTATTCATTCGTAGCTAAGATTTAAATATTTTAGCTTCATACAGCTATAATGGAAATAAGTTTCTTCGCAAGGATTACTTTTCGTTTTAAGATAAGTTTTATAATATATATCTTATTACTATTTCAGAGCCCAGGATAAAGTAAGTTCACCGTATTTGCACGCAATTTACGAATTGAAAGTTAGTGAGTTTAGAACACAACTAAGAGTTCTACGTGACAGACTTGATATATTCGGTAAGTACTGACCTTGTAATTGTTTTTGGGTGGCTCTGTCTTATTGCAAGGTTGCGTGTTCTAGTCGCCAACAAATCTAAAATTATATTTCTATTTAATTATCTTCCGAAATATATTTAATTTACCATTATATATATAGCTTCAAGTTTATAATGTTCATACCCGAAGATGAATGTAAGCTGACACAAATTATCGGTACTGCCTTCTAATGCGCTTGTAATACATTATTATTTTTTATGTTTCTCTACCGGCAGATCTTAAAGTAAATGACAAGTATCAGACTTACAGTATCATTTGAATTTCAAGACACTATAATACTTCCCATACGTTTTGCACTGTAACCGAGTTAGTTCTATTTAATCGCTTAAAAGAAAAGTTTATAGTAATGCACTATTGACATAGTTTTAATTAGGGGTCCACTTTGAGTAGTTACTTGAAATTGCATGTGAAACATATTATCTATTTTCAAGGCTATATTTTACTAGACCTTACTTCTTATTTGAAAGCATACACGTAGTTATGTTGAATCTATAATAAATATTACAAAGCACCGGTCAGTGATGTTTGCAACCGTTATTAGGTACGTGTTACAGACTGCTATAGAGACAATATGGAAGAACGTCTTATGACCTTTGAAACGCAGATATACGTTGTGGTATGTACTTTGAAATAAATATGAATGTTTGAAAAATATAAAGAGTTCAAGAGTTTAAACTGTTGTAATGTGCTGCAGGATAATAGCTTATCATAAGTTTCAATCATATTGAATCTGCTGAGTTTGTTATTTATGCATTGATATTAGTGACTTGATAGTGAATATTTATATTTTTCATGTGAAGTTAGCTGAAGGACTTACACTTAAGAAGATTTATGTAGTATTCTGATGTTCCAGAATAACTCTTCCAGAAATTAAATGAGGTGGGAGAAACCCAGAGCGAAAGTCACGGGAAGAGAATTAGGAGAGGGAGAATCAAATCAGAAGATGAGGAAATAAAAGAAAATGGAAACAAAAGTATAAAGAATTGAATCGAAAGTTAAATAAAACAATCGGAATTTAGAGGAAATGATTAGAAGTAGAGTAATTTCGTAAAAGGTACATAGAAGTTCGAAAACATCCAGAAGCAAGTGTAGTCATATAAGTTTGAGTGTAAAGCTGACTTGAACAATTACAGAGACACATGAGATAACTCACTGATGGCCAGATAATGAGATACCTAAAGAACAAAACTAAATACACTTATTCACAAATCACTGATATATCTAACAACTGCGTAGATAGAACAAAAATAGTCGCAAGGTGGCAGGCCTCAATTCTGTTTATTAAGTTTAAAAGCCATGGAAAGGAAGGAGAAAGTTGTCCGCTTGATGACAAAAGAACTAAATAGTCTAAAATATGTGGAATTTATGAAGGCCGGAATTCTTCCACATACCTAGAAAAGTATTCTGAGAACTGTTACTTAAAAAAAGCTAAAAAAACTACAAACCCAACCGAAGTAAGATGTATCAGTCCAAATTATTTGTGTAGAAAATGCGCCAGGGACAAATTGGAGGTGGAAAAGACCTCATAAAGGACGAGTACTTGACCTCACATATTTTAACGATCCTTTAGAGAGCTGTGCTAATAGATAAGTCAACCAATTCCCTCTATGCGTTCATCTTTCATTTCCGAACTTTTGACTGTGTGCATATCCGAGCTATAAACCGAACACTTATTGCCTCACAGCCGGGCTGTTACCCTTTTGGCACCAGCTGACTTCTTTTCTTCCCTAAGTTAAAATCAACCGTCAAGGAATGCAGACCATAGACGAAATTAAGGAGTAACCGCTACGGGACGTGCGGACCAACTACATTTCCGTCATGCATTTCTTTGTCCATTGGTGACCGAAGTATTTTTAAAGAAATAGGTCAGACTAAGTCATAAATTCTACTATTTTCTCATACTTCTATATGTTTGGTAACTTTTTCAACAGCACTTGCTAAAACATTTGATATCTATTTCTGGAGAAGGTATGTTAGTAAGGAATCAATTGAAGACAAGAAGCGCGCTCCCAGGAAGAATAAAGCTGATACAGGCAGCTAGCAACATCAGGCATTCAGAATCTCATAAGCTATGAAGATACATTCAAAATTTAAGGATCAAAAGTTGTTGCGTGAGTTGCTGACATATTTTCATTCGGACAATAGAAGCTCCTGCTGGACACGTTTCGCATAACACCAGTGAAGGAATTTTAGTTTGCAGAAAATAAATACTTTATCCAGATATGAACAATGGCATATGGGCCAAGGTGCTTACAAAACACTAATAAGCAGCATCTTTCCACAAGACTACTCTGAACCAACAACTGGAAATCACAAGATATCAGGGACCAAATGCCACAACCACAGTCTAGAGATAAAATGGGAACTACGAAGAGTCAAACGTGCGCACCCTGGAATGAAACAGAGGTGAATCTCTAAGTTCATCTTATAACAAAGGCGACGGATGTTCAAGATATGGACGGATGGCGTTATCAAGTGAATAGTTTAGAGCAATCACAGACAAAATATTCGTCTCACAGTAAAAACCACAGAAAGGCTACATAATGTAAATATTTAAACGAGTGTATCTAGGTAACGACAGAGCCAACTTGTATCTTGAAGTTTGATGTGTTCCATAGAATAACTCGTCCGAAAATCACAACGAAATACGTTATGAATCACGTTCGGAATGCAACATAGGAATGTTATTAACGACATATTTTGTTGCTGTGAGAGGTACACTTATAATTACAATAGAGTAACAATAATGCCAAACTTCTTATGGCAAGAGAGACACGGTTTCAAAGCATATCACAAATGCGAAGCGTTCGATTTAGTTGAATAACTGAGAGCCCACAACGCAATCCTATATGTATTGACTTCAAGATAGATCGCACTATAAAACCAGTTCTGGATTCTCGCAAAGTGTTATTTTACCGCACAAATAGTTAAACAGTATAGCTATTTTTTGCATAGTTACGTGTGTGGGGGGAGTCTTTTTCAGTAAATTCGATTATTATTTCTCTTATTTCGATATATAGCTTCATTAGAGAAATACTGTGTAAACAACATTTGAATTTGGAAAACGATCTGTTTATGAAGTTACCGTATGTTCAATTGCTGGTTTCTTTGTTTATGATCAGTATTAGGTTTGGTTTCTATAAAGATAATTGAATGAATATATATTGAACACACAGCACACACACACACACACACACACACACACATATATATATATATATATATATATATATATATATATATATATATATATATATATATATATA
>JAGDQP010021327.1:11277-31896 GCA_022664845.1 Lepisma saccharinum
ATATATATATATATATATATATATATATATATATATATATATATATAACACAAGTGCTGCTGCTTTCCAAAGAACAGAAACATCATTTGGAATAACAAAATCGCAGAAATCATAAGGAATAGAATCATTAAGTTAAAACATGTAACTATGCCAATAATCACATTCACTTTTCTGGATATGCAGTACCATGTGAGAAAATTTTAATTGTTGAAAATAATAATGCAGACAACTTAGATTATACTAGATCTGCTATTAGCAAAACTCTCAGAAAATGTTTAGGAACCTGCAATTGGGGGAATTCCTGACTACAGTAAACCTATGCAATCTTTCCATAAATTACTATGGAAACTAGCGAAATGAGTATACATCAATGAATGTGAGGGAACATTTGCACAACTGAAAAAGGCATTGAAACAGTTCCCTTCGTTGTCCCGACTTCAATAAACCTATTACATTTTAACAGTTACTTTTACTGTCGGAATCGCAGGAAATCCTGGTCATTAATAATTAAAAGCACAAGAGGCAATAAAGTACAACTGTAAGTACTTGAAGTCATCGGAACAAAAATATCAAGTTACTGAAATGGAATCCTCAGGAGTTGTCTACACTATCGAAATATTTAGAGACTTGTTGTAAGGGAGACCGTTTAGAATTTACACGAATCACCTTTGCGTATTATATCTTAAGAACGCTTGCATGAGACACAAACGTATAGATTGTTGGACATTTTACTTCAATCATAAGACGTAAAGTGTTATTACATCCCTGTCATAGCACAGCTAAGTAGAGATCCGGTCTTTGTAGCAGTGAGCTTCTTAAAAACTGCTACTTCCTCAGAACTTAAAGATCTTCACTTAGGCTATTCGTCAGATCCAAGCATTATACCTGTACATCTTCAACTAAGACTAATTTAGGAATTCGAATTACTCAAGGAAAAACACAGAATACATCAAAAGAGAATTACATTATAGTGAAGGATAAAATACATAGTGGATAGAATACACAGTAGCGGTGAAGAAGAGGATGATCATGGTAGAAACGACCATAGTCATTTGGTATCAATTAGATATGGATGACTATGGAGAAATAATTATAAACGAAGAACATGAGAAGGGTCATCAACACTTGTATAATGATAGTTCCACATACGTGGATATTACAACGAAAACGTTTATGTTATTCCTCCGTAAGGAAACCCACTACTTAAGAAATTATCCATTGATTAGTGGCATAGGAAAAGGGTTCACAAGTGTTAGAAGTTTCAGGTGCCTACTTGATTGCCCGTATCACTCTCAAAGCAAACTTATAGCATGTTGCAATCGAAAATCTGAAAATACTGAGGATGCTCTGTCAACACGTGTACAGAGTTTGAAGTAACAGCCCACTTTCTCAACAACACTTTATCCTCCAGGATACTTCTTTGAAACATCCTGCTCCATATCCTGTAATAGCGACAATTGGACAGCATCACTTTCGACAACCCAGGAAGGGTATCAGAGAAGAAACGGGAAGAAACAATGGATCACTAGAATTCCCAAATACAGTTGACTATTGACTAAAAGGAAGAAGATAGGAGAAGGAATTTTTATGTATATAACTTCTAAAAACTCCATCGGAAATAACCATATTTCAAAGCCATATATATTTGGCTGAAAGGGAAAAATAACGTAGAAAAAAATAAAAATATATTTCATCTTTTGTTTACCTTCTCAAGTACTCTCACTGCATTAACTGTTATAAGGTCCTATGTGCTCTAGTAAAAATCCGAGCCTCTCGATGTTATGGGTGATATCGGATACCAAAGGTATTTTAGATCATGAATAAACTTATCACAGTAGCAATACGAATCTTTTCTAAACTATTACGTAAGATACTTAATTAAAAGACCTATGTTATATAATCAAGAAAATTTTGCTAAATTTGGCATATAAAATATCGAACTTTTTGAGTTTATAGAATGTAATTATGTAGTGAGCTTTATTGCTTATAAATAACTCTATTTACTTTATACAGTGAAACCTACGTTTGCTACTTAGTGGCCATGAAGCCAACTATGTAAAGTTATACAAATTAATATTGTATCTTTATAATCAGTTCTCTTTGGGTTCTGGAAATTGCGAGAACCGTAAAAAATGAGTGAAAAGTTATTATTGTGTTTTCATTCATCTTTTAATCCTCAAATTATAGAGAATAACCTAAATTCTAAACTCTCCAGCTTTCTATGTGGAAATGTCTATATTAAATTAACTAAAGATATTTATTTCCAATGCATTGTAAGATAACATTTATTACTACACAGGAAATAATAACAGAATGAACAATATATGAATATTGCATAACGAAAGCTTTCTGACAAGGCTTATATTATTTAATAACAAGAAGAGAAGAAAATGTAACAGTTATTCAATATTGTTATTGTTATTAAATAATATCAGCCTTGACAGAAAGCTGGGTTTTTCTTAATTCAAGATTGATATAAGGGATATTGTCATAATACACGTATATATGAATATTGCGCATTATAGAAATACTAATATATAAATATATCATGCTTACGAAAATGAAGCATAAACCCTCAACGTTTCAAATATGCATAACTCATTCTGCAAAATATAGATGCCACATTCGGAAAAATAATAATGAGTGAATAAGCTTCAGAAAAGCTTAGATCATAATATAATAATGAATGAACTTATATAAAACCATGAGGCAAATCTAACGTGGCTAAAGGCGTTATCGAAACCGGTCAGAACTAAAACAGTTATAAATTCCAATAACAATGATATTAAAACATAGTCGGAAAGTATTACATGATACGATTCAGTGAAGCACTTTCTCACTAATTTTTCAATCATATAAATATTAGACGTATTTCAGAATCACAAAGGAGAAGCATTGTAGAGAATACAAAAATGTATAACATGCAAGTAACACAGATAACTATGAATTCTAAAGTTCGGAAGAAACACCCACAATTCAAAGCGCAGGTAGATATAAAAATACTGTATGACATCGATTTACGAATACAAAGACACTGAAATACAATTTTCGAAACAATTTATTTAAATTGTTTTAAATAACCTCCCTCAATATTATAAAACATTATAAAACTCAACGATGTATAGAAATCCTGAATTAGATAAAACCTTGCTAATTCAAATAGATACAGAGAAATCATAACAAGCAGATTACCCAAGTTCGATTAATATAGATATTACTGTAAGTTATAATATAATATATGAAGAGTATAAAATAGCGCTCTATCGATATCGATTAATTGAGTGCACCATAATAATCGAAAACTAAATAATGAATGAGGTGAAGTGTTGACAAAAGCGGGAATGAAAATTATTTATATGGATGATGTCGAACGAACTACTCATCAAAGTTTAACCAAGAGCAATTATGAGTGGTAAGTGCGCAGAATAGTAACTGTTCTATCTAAGAGATACCACAGTTAATTCCAAAAGATTATCAAGTTATATTTTAAATGCCGCGCTTCTTCAATATTAATTTTCCTATTGTTGAAAACATATCCAGAAATAATTTTCTTTCCGTTGCGTAAGTGTCTCAAGGTATTATTGAAATGTTCACCACTGAAACTTGTAACACTGAATCCCGTAGGGCAATCTTCTTTGGCATAAATTTATTTATAGATAGGAATAACTGAGCAAAATGACCTTTAATCCGATTACCATTTCCAACTAAAAACCTTCTGGTTAATGTTATTTTATATATTTTAATATTGACACTGGATTACAAAAAAATCGTTGAAATTACATTAACTTTGCAAAGAGTTTTGTTTTCCAAACTCAATGAAGAATGACTACCATGATTTCTAAAACTATGCATTGGTGAACTCTTCTTTCCTCTGTCAGCTCCTAATAACTTATACATGTCAACAATACGTTCACCTTCAAATAGTTATTTATAGGGTACATGAGAAACATACTTATTGTTTAAACGTTTTAAATTTTCATACCTAAACTGCAGTTCACGATAAAAGAAAAGAATGACACTCGCTCATATAATAAGCCTCACATACCTTTTGGATACATCTAAATCAAGACGAGTTCGTACTACACTAATTCGTGTGATATACATAACTATGATGAAACAAGTAAACTTCCATTTGCACATAGTGGCTCATAGAGATGCATAGTAGAGTGGACAATTATTTTTTCAGATATTTTAGTTCGACTTGTCATCAAAAGCTGTGCATTGGTACCAAATAAAGCCATGCCAAATATGGACGTCCTAAACCAATAATTAACCGGCTTCTGGACCTATTGTGTGTTGTTGTTTTTTTTTTACAAAAAAAATGAATAAAAATATTATACCATGTTGCACATTCTGGGGTTCGAGTGGTTATGAAAAGTTGTGCATTGGTACGAAATTTAACCATGTTAAATGTGGTCCTTCTTGGCTGTGAAGCGCTTCTGGCCGTTTTCAAACTAAAATTTTCGCGGGTTTCGGAACCCGGCTTGATATTTTTTGATCTCGCTGTGTTTCGACGAATAAACGTAACGTAACAGTCTACAACTTTTGCAAGCTACTCAAACTCATTTTTTAAAAAAAGAGTCGGCCGTTTTGTGGCCCCGGAAAACAATTGTAAAAAAAACATTATGTTTGAGTATTGTACAAAAGTTATAGAATGTTATGTTATGCTTGGTCGCCCCAAATACAGCCGGATCCAAAATTATTTACCTGGGCCCCGGAGCCCGCGAAAAAAATTGTTTAAAAACGGCCAAAAACGCTTGACGACCAGCAAGGGCCACATTTGACATGGCTAAATTTTGTATTAATGTACAAATTTTCGTAGCTACTCGAACCCCAAAATGTGGAAACGTATAATATTTTTATTCCTTGTGTTGCTAAAACCAATTGGTCTCTCTATGGATCCAGGTGCCCCGTTAAATATTGTTTGAGGACGGTCATATTTGGCATGGCTTTGTTTTGTACCAATGCACAACTTTTGATGACAATTCGAACCCCAATATCTGGAAAAAATCGGCCCACCCTAATGCATAGTCACTAACATTTTCTTAGCATGACTCGAAATTAAATTACATTAGTTAACAACATGAGAGCGTTTTGCAACATGAGAGAAAACAGCTGATCTTAAAGGAACTTTTTGCGCTGAATTCGAATATGTATTAAGTTTTTCTCCATCACGAAATTTTCCCCCGCGATTGAGGGATTTTGGCGAAATCCCCTAAAAAATCCCTTTTTCACATATTTTATACCCCTAGCCTTACGTATAGTAATACAGAAATTATACCAAAGTAAACCTTGATTGATACTTAATAAACCCTCCAAGTTTCATAACAATCGCATTATTCTTTCTAGAGAAATAAATATATTTGTATGTATACTGTGTGTATTGTTTATTGCACCATAATATTGCTTTCAGAACTCTTGATACAATCAACTTCTTTCAGTTTTCTTAATTAAATCGTTATCAAATATTCCTATCAAATATAATAGAGTTCAAGAGAAAGAAAGAATGAAATACAGACTCATTGTTTTGTTGACAACAATGAACAAATACAGTCTCATTTTTTCCCTCTCCTTTGCCTCCGCCCCTTTCTTTCTTGTGTTCGTGACACGTGGTGAGGAAGTTTTGTACATTTCTATATTGAAGTGTGGTTTATTCACTTTCTGTCTTTGCTGCCAAAAGTGATCTCGTGTTTAATCTTAACGGCATTATACCCAGACAAGACCAGAAGTGTGGTTTGCGATCAGTACAATGGCAACAAGAGGACGCGTTCATGTTTTAACTCACCAAAGAGTTTTTGTTGTATGTGTAGCCAGTTTGTAGTTAAGAGACAGTGTAGATCCATTACGCCACCGGTGAAACTAGTATATAATAAATATTTCGGATGTCGTGTGGGAAATCAAAACAAAACTTGGGCACCCCACATCATTTGTGTGTCGTGCTACGTCACTTTATTTGAATGGGCCAAATGAAATCAGAGATTCATGAAAATTGCTGTACCAATCGTGTGGAGAGAACCCATCAACCATGTGGATGATGTTATTTTTGTCTCACAGTAGTTAAGGGACATTCTAAAAGAAGCAAATTCAGAATAAGTTACTCCAGCGTTAAAACCCGCAATTAAATCTGTTCCGCACTGGGATGAGCATCCATTTCCCGAGCCACCTACCAACTGGGAAGAGATATGCCCAGAAGAGTCTGATGATGAACCACTGAGATCAACATCTACATCCACGGATTCAACGTTCACTTTGACAGCAAGGTAAATAGTGTCGAGCTAGCTGCCTGGACAGCATTTAAGTGTGCTGTGCGCAACGTTTTGGGCAATAACAAAACGGAGAATTACAGTGAAATCGTACAGGACATGCTACAGAAATACAAAGAATTGGGTTGTAGGATGTCTTTAAAAATCCAGTTTTTACACTCCCACCTTAGCTTTTTCCTGCTAACCTAGGTGCTGTCAGCGACGAACAGGGGGAAAGATTCCACCAAGACATAATGGCAATGGAGAAAAGGTAGCAGGGACGATGGGATTTTTCAATGATGGAGGATTATTGTTGGGGTCTTGTTAGAGAATGCAACACTTCTTACAAAAGAAGGAAGTGGTGTATATTTTTGTAACTCAATGGAAGTTTCATACATTCTGGTAGTTTCAATGGCATATTCATGACATTGTCATACATGTAAATTGTATTGTATTCTATTTTATGTCTTTGTTTGTGGTAATACAACAATTAGTTGTTTTTTTCAAATTCAAGAGATCTAAAAGCAATGTTATGTGGTGCAATAAACAGTACACACAGTATACTTACAAATGTATTTATTTCTCTAGTAAAAATAATGCGATTGTTATTAAACTTGGAGGGTTTATTATGTATCAATCAAGATTTACTCTGGTATAATATCTGTGTTATTATACGTAAGGGGACAAGAGCTAGGGGTATAAAATATGTGAAAAAGATATTTTTTTAAGGAATTTCCCCCAAATCCCTCTGTCGGGGGAAAACTGTACGTGATGGAGAAAAACTGAATGCATATTCGAATTCAGCGCAAAAAGTTCCATTAAGATCAAGTATTTTCTCTCATGTTACAAAAAAAAGTTTAAATTTGTTGACTAGTGTTATTGATGGTATAATGTTTCAACTCGCTCCATTTGTATTGCAATATGTGTGCTCGATTCAAAACATTTTATAGCTTTTCAATTGATTTAGATCTAGTAGTTAAAAGTATTTTATCTTCTTTAAATATATTCATGAAGCAAAGTTCTACAAGTTTCATAGAAATTCGTATATAGTTTTCCATAATCCTTACAGCAACATACTGGTATGGAATCTAACTACATTTGCAACAGACCATTCAGAACATTAGACCCTGCCTCGTTGTAAAAACTGTCCCTTACAAGCAAATGGTCACACCCATGTGCATTCTTACAAAGAACTACATCAAGGTTATTCTTTATCCTAAAATTTGCATAGGCCCTTTAATTAGCCCGTTATTCATTATTTTTATTCCTCATATTTCGGATTTTTCTATAACCTGTAAATATAACACTTATTCTTAAATATTTTTTTGTAATTGTACAGTTTTTCTTCTGGTTTCGTCTACTGAAACATTTAAGCGCTCTACGTCCAATTGCCCTCCCAATGTTCGCAATTGTTCATTCAGTGATTAATTTAATTTAACGCTTAACTAGTGTGGTGCAGGTCAAAATGGCACTTCACTCGTTTTGTTCTGTTTTCTTTTGTTTTGTTTTTTTTCATTTTTCACGCCAGACGCCTTTAGTTCCTAATAGCTGCCTAGATCCAAATACTTTCTCAAAGCCAGTATGCACAGAGTTTCTATGGTCCATGCTGCTGTTTGTATAACTGCAGTGGGTTATTGAGCCCGAAGATTCTGTCAGTGGGTGTTTACATAGAAATATCTAAAATCTATAAAATTCCAGTAGTTAGTTGAACTGTGCGTTCAGTATATTTTAGTATTATTTTATAATATTTTAACATGAAGTATCAAAATATGCATATATAAATTTTAAAATTGGTGTGAAAACGCAAACATAAAAGGATATTTCTTTCCGCTTTTTGTGGCTAATAACTTGTAGTATATTATTACATTTGATGTTAAAATATCTAGAATCAAATATAATATGGATAATTTATATTTAATCCAAGATGATGAAAACATACTTTTTCGAGAGTGTCCCACCCCATTGCTTGAGGATTACATTTTCTATAGAAAGAGCAATGATTTCTGGATGTTGTGTTAAAGTTAACAAAACAATAATCCTCACTTCTTTATCATAAGGACAAGAACATCACAGAAATAAAGTCTTTTAAATGGTGAATGGTAATTCTGTTACGGCGGAAGGCATTGTCTGAATCAGTCAGAAGTACAATACCCACATATGCCTATGAAAATAGTAATAAACTTTATTTGAAACATATCACAACAAAGAGAATCAAGTACTCTTTTTACTAAACTTTTAATTCTAAAAATTGTAGATATTCTTCAGTACCACAAATCTGGAATATCGTGAGGAACACTAAGAATTAGAAAATGCAAGTAGCATTAGACGACCGGATCTAATGTGGTCTAAGGCGTTCTGCCAAATACTCAAAGGTCCCGGGTTCGATTCCCTGCAGGGGCATGGATGTATTTTAACTCGAACGTGACGGATAATCGTGACGGGTCGAAATCAACAGTTACTAGACTGGCCCACATAAAAATAAAATTTACCAAAGTTTGCAAGTAACATTAACGAGCATAAATTCCAACTGTCAAGCAGCTCTAGTTGGAAGAATGAGCTTGGTAAAAATTTCCATAATTCGAAGCGTGGAAAGAGGTGACATAGCACACGAAACACACAGTATTACCTCGATTTACGAACACAAAATTTTGAAACGGAGTATTGGTACTAGTTGACATGTAGTAATTACCAAGCTGAAAGAGCAATTCGAAAAGTGGAACATATATAGTTAAAAAGCAGTTTTTAACACAAATTCTAAGGAACTGACAAGACTTTGTATCGAAATTACAAAGTGTTCTTCGATTTGTAAGACGAATGCTAGTTTACAATAATTTGCCTGTGTTATTAGTAATAATTATGCCTGAATATAATTTTGATGTATAGTGTAATTGTGGTATACCAAAATTAATAATACAAAGATGCAAAAATGTAATAAATGTAAATCTATTCGCTTGAATTAGGTCCGAAGCACCCCAGTTCATTAACAGAGAAAGCCTGACTGTGGACAGGCTGTTTTACCTACTTCGATTACAGCAAATACACTTTACAGCCAGTCTCAAGCCCAAGCTACCAGGCAGAAATCGACAAGAAGATCTCTACAATAAGTAGACACTGGTTCAAATTATATGATCACTTGTTGCCCAGAATTGAGTTGTTATCCTTCAGAATTGCCTTTGTACAGTCGTTGCGCGTTCGAACTGTGAGTTTCTACAACCAATGCAAGGTTCATTTTATAAGTTACTCACTTAAATAATATTGTAAAACAAGAAATTTGACCTAGTTTTCTTGGTTCTAAGCAGACAGAGAGTAATGAGCGCGTACGACTATAGCAAACACTTATTAATAAGCATACATTAGCTTCTAGTTCACTCAATGGTTTCACTACGGAGGGTTCTCACTTGTACCTTTTCTGCTCTGAAATGGTAATATATTCAGTTATTTTAGTAATGAGCAATATTGCCACCACTTATATAATATGACAAATTCAGAAACACTGAATATGCCTTACGAGGCCGCAGGGTGAACAAGGTCTCTATATACTTAGCCGTGAGACATATATCCTTCAATCGAAAGCCATCTTTCAGAAATATTTTAACTTATTCATATGTTAGAAAGACACGCGGATGTTCTTCATAACTAGTGGAGCTCATGATTGAAGACCGTTAAAGTTTCACACTTGCGTTAGTATTGTCCTTTGTTGTTGAAGATGTGATCAAAATGTTTCCAAGGTTGTTTTACACATTTATGGAATAACAATCTTTCAGTAGAACAATCTCTTAGTAAGATAAAGACCTTTGTCCGTAAAACAGAATAACATTTTCGTTTATTTTCTTTCCGTTTTGAAAAAAAGCACTGGATTAAGTACGAGTATATAGATGTTTTACTGATTAATGTAATTATTGATGCTTTAGAGAGCCAACGGAAACCAGATACAGAATAATAGAAAAGAAATTAACTATCAATATGGTGTTTAACACAGTTTAAAGATACCGTAGAAATATATATTCTCAAATATGGCAGTCAATATTCAAACAACATAAATTCAGTTTGCAAGTAATATAGTTTACAATATATAGTTTAAGGAAGAATGAAGATTTAATAATAGTGAACCTCTAGTTATATATGCCATTAGGGAATATAAAGCACGAATGGTGTTCATGTCATGTAAAATGCATAATATAGGAAATTATTTTAAACTGTTTTTCAATTACATTTAGCGAAGTTATCATCATATTCTTTTTCATTTCTTTTCAGTATCCATTGGTGGAGTCATATGTCTTTTTATTGGTGCTAGTATGATCAGTTTAGCCGAAATCATATACTTTGTAATTTTGAAACCCATTTTTATATGTTGCAAAATTTTTATTTTCAGATGGAAATAAATGAACAAAATCAAAAAGAGGCATTACTGAATGCAGAGTAACTAAAATAATGACGTTCTATGTTAAATAAGAAAGTGAGAGATTCTATCAATTTGTTTTGCCCTTAGCATGAAAGCGTTGGAAAATTTAGAACTGCATGTGGACATACAGATGCTTATCAGAATAATGGAAACACCTGTAGTTGGCAACACGTCAGATGTATGGGTTGGCAGTGGTGTCGTGGCGACCGCAGCGCCGGACTGGTGGTGGTGGTGTGTTAGGTCGGTCTCCATACTACGTCAGGCGTCGTGGAACAGGAGTGTGCAGTGGCTGCAGCAGACGGAGGTAGTGTAAAATGGGAGACCTCTCAGAGTTTCAAAGAGGGCAAATTGTTGGTGCGCGGTTATGTGGAGTGAGTGTGACGGCAGTGGCTAGTGTGTTAGGTGTGTCGCCAGGGACAGTGTCGAAGGTGATGACGGCCTACACAACACACGGGAAAACCACATCGGGGAAGCGGAACAGTGGGCGGAAGAAAAGCATCAGTGACAGGGCACGCCGGGTATTAAAGCGCATTGTCACGCGGAACCGTCGTGCCACTGCGGCGCAAGTGACGGAGGAACTCAATCAGCACCTCCCCCAACCTGTTTCGACAATCACAGTCCGCCGCGAATTACATGACATGAACTTACGGGGTCGTGTTGCACGGGCCAAACCTCTCATCAGGGACCAGAACGCTTTAGCACGCCGCAAATGGTGCCGCGACCATGCAACTTGGACCGTTGACGACTGGAAACGTGTGGTATGGTCGGATGAGTCACCATTCACAATATTCCAAACCACGGGCCGTGTTTATGTGTGGAGAACGCCCAAAGAAGCGTATGATCTGCAGTGTCTCCGCCCAACTGTGAAACATGGCGGCGGCACGGTGATGCTGTGGGCCGCAATATCATGGTTTTCATTGGGTCCTGTGGTCACACTTCGCGGACGCATCACTGCCAACGATTATGTCGCAATTTTAGGAGACCACTTGCATCCTATGGTCCGGATGTTGTTCCCGGACAATGACGCCATATTCCAGGATGATAATGCACCTATTCACACAGCTGGAGTTGTTGCAGCGTGGTTTGAGGAACATCGGGATGAAGTTCAACACCTCCCCTGACCCGCCCAATCCCCAGATCTCAACATAATTGAACATCTGTGGTCCATCTTGGAAACAGGACTCCGGCGACGATTTCCACCTCCATCCTCTCTCACAGAACTGGCCGATGCCCTGCACGAGGAATGGTGTAATATTCCACTTGCTACCATTCACGACCTCTATGCCTCCATCCCACGTCGCATCAAGGCTGTTCTGAAGGCGAAAGGTGGCCCGACACCATATTAATCTAGTAAGTTGCACTTTCGTTCAGGTGTTTCCATTATTCTGATAAGCATCTGTATAAATGAAAGGGAACGTTAAAAATGATTTTTATATTCCGTACGGCCAGGCAATTACGATTCCCCTTCCTTCAATGTAACTAGTATTACAGCTCTCAAACATATTTGCAGAGTATTGAATTCAACACATTTAAATGTTAAAATAAAATAGATAATCAGGATAATGTATATGTACTACCCCCCCAAAAATTGAGCTTACGCCAATTGTCTACTGCAGCTTCCAGTTGGCAGAGTTTAAGAAAATTTATTTCATACTAAATCGGTTTAGAATTAAAAATATGTCCAAACAAACTGATGACTGAGTCTTTTCCGATACTAAATTTTCAACTTCGCCCCCAGATACATAACCAAAGCAGGCCAATGTTTGCCCAGGGCAACTTTCCAAATTCTACATAATGATTTATTGTCATATATTCGGTAGGTGCCAATATGCCCGCCCCGGGTTTGCCATGTCCAAAGGCAAAGAACGATGCAAACTACATTATCTCGTTAATCCAAGAAGTTGCCGTCTGGCGCCACACAATGTTGCCTTCTCTCAGCCTACAATTCCTAGGCGAGAGAAGTCTGGAGTCTGTGATTCGAAGAAACCCTCAACTGCATGTTACACAGCCCGATCATCAGGTAACAAAGAAGGCCTTGCCTGCCAGGAAGTGATTGAGACGCCGGAAAAACTGTAGTCAGAGGGAGAGAGATCGGGCATATACGGCGGGTGAGGAAGGGTTTTATATTGCAACTCATGGAGAGCCTGCACCCTTCTTTGCGCGACGTGTAGGTAGTGTTGCAAATAGAAAGAAAAACGTTTATAATACGTATAGAAAATACACAAGCCTTCGTTTTTTTCTAAGTTTGTAATACTATTAACGCCTCTTTAAGTAAGAATTACCTTTAGGTAATTAATAACAAATACAACATAAAGACTAGATACTATAAGAATACAAATATTCTTAACTATCTTGCCCAGTTCTCAGTGTTTCCAGCTTTCCATAAGGAACTTAGCTTAGACATCGTTCAACACAATAGGAGAAATTTAGGGTATCTATGGATTCAAGAACCCAGTTCTCAGGGTTATTAATATATTTCAAAATTTTCAATTAACAACCTTTTTTCAACATATAAGGAAGATAAGCCTCGCTTGTTCTTACTGCAGCCAGCTTTCCGAAATACATGTCAGCACCTAGAAAATGGCTACGTACCTTCTTGTGTCCCTCAGTGTACATAGTTGTAGTGGTTGATGCGGATTTAAATTCAGGAGCATTCAGTTTAGACAAAAAGACATTCATGAGTTTAGTGGCAAATGTATACTATCTGTAAAATATTTCCTTATAATACTCTATTCTTTGCTTAGAGTATATTATTAATATTTCCACTTGTTTGTATAATATTAGACATGGTAAACAAGATTAATGCTAATTGGTGAAATACATGTCCCAAATTATTATGTATGATATACGAGGTAGGTTTTATGAAATATTTGAACACAAGCATTTTTATTTTCAAAGAAAATGTGTTACTAATAATTTTGCTTTTGAGACTAAGAAGTTTGCGAAATAGATTTTCTCTTTGACTATGATCTAAAATTAACTTGCAGTGATGCAAATAATTTATCACATTTTCTTAAGTATATTGTGGCCTGTGTCAAAGTTACTAAAACCGTAAGAAAATGAATTAAATTGAAACATACTTTAGTCTGTTAGACCATCTACTCATGTAAACAATTGTAAGTAAATCAAAGGTTCTTTCTGCAATATTACTCTTTATATTGGTAAAAATGGCCACGCCGTTGTATACCTTCTTATAAATAGTAAAGAAAATATGCATATTTTAATATTACAATATTACACCTTATATTGATAAAATGGACACGGCGTTGAATACCTTCTCATAAATAGTTAAGAAAAGATGCGTATTTGAAATTACAATTTGCAATAGTACATGATATTTTTATATATTTTTGTGATCTTTTGCGAACACAAACATTAGGTATTGTAAATAATTATCCAATATCAGTAAATATTATAATAGTTGATATTGTTATGACTATCGCTTCTTTAAGTTAAAAATATAAAGTGAATTCTAGCTAATATCAGAAAAGAATAGTCAAATAAGTTTTAAGATGTAAGTTTCTAATTACTTCAAAACTCTGTCTGTTTGTCTGTCTGTCTCTCTCTCTCTCTTTCTCTCTCTTTTACTACATGTAATGAAATTGCGTAGTATATGGCTACTACTATTAGACTAATAAGTCATAAAAACTCTCTACAAAATGATGCAAGTACAGTGAACTAAATTACAAAGTAATTTGAAATTTGAATTGTGTTATACGTTATGGAAACTACTTAATTTTTCCATTTCATTAGTTTCACTTGACATTGTTGCGCCTTTAAAAAATATGAATATTTCTGTTTATATCATGTCATATCCCAGGTGATGCAATACATTGCTTTACAAAAATCTTATTATGTTCTTTTGCATCTTGGTATCCCCATATGTATATACACTTTATAAGAAAATAATTTCAAAGCACTAATTGAACAATGTAGCATTGCCAGTTGTAAATTATGAAAACGTCTTCAATGCAGACAATGTTTAAGTATACTTTTTATGATTTCTCTCAAAACATGAACAAGAACAAGAAGTACTAAAATTGTTAAAATTTTCTTTAAACGAAATTTAAATATTCAAATTGTTCGAATATCTGTTCTTAACTAGAGTTAGCTAGTAAGGTGGTCATTAATAATAAATTTACTAATAATTGTAGATTTTAAATTGTGTACTGTATATATTATTTAGTGTGTAAATAAAGGAAACTTCGCACGTAAACAAACTGTAAAAAGATTTTTCTAATAACAACCCAATTATGCTTTTTTTTTAGAAGGAACACTTACATTGTGCTAGCAACATATTTCTTGTACATTCTTTAATTTATTTTTCTCCTTAAATACAATATTGAATCCAATAATTATTCTCTATTATTTGCTGTAAGTGAAGCTTCCAGATTGAATAACTATTTTTATTCAAGTAGTTTTATTAAAAGAATATAATACCTTAACATTTTTAATGGTATTGACGTTGGAAACTTTCCTACAATATTAATCCACGCAAATGGATATAGCAATAAACCATATGTGGAATAAATAAAATATGTGCCATACCGTTTACATTTATTTGCAGTATACCTTTAGAGTAAATAATTTTGGGTACCACGAATGATGTTTTACATATGCTGAAATTTGTTCCTGTTTCAGATTCGCTAATTACATTACTTCAGGGAATGAACCAACTCGTAAACATTTATTGTGGGTTGTAATGTCACTTAACAATTAATTAATTAATTAATACCAATTTTTAACAAATAATAAAATACGTACTTGTATTCTGAGAAATACAACAGTTCAAGTAACTGTTTATTTCTTGTTAATCTTTAGGAAAGGCAAACTGTTATATACGTTCTTCCATCTAATTTGGTGGTAACGTTCCCTTGTTAAGTTTTACATTTTCCTGTTTGCGTTATATTTAAGAGACGAAGTCCACGATACTTGGGCAAGATGATATAGATGTCTACTACTGCTTTTCAGTGGTTGAACTAAATAAGTACCTAAAATTTTAAAAGACAACTTTCATGCACCACATTTATGTAATACAAAAAGAATGTGGCCATTCATATCACGCAGTTTTTCGTAGTTAACCAGATCTAAAGAATATAAAAAAAGTAATAAATTTGAATAAACAGATAATTTTCAGTTAACCCTATAACAAAGCAATTGGAGAAGAACAAAAAACAAACAACGTTGTATTGACCAAAAGACACTTACTCTAAACCATATGATAAAGATAAGGGTACAGGATTACTTTTAACAAAATATGAATATCCAACTACTGCTTACACATGTTTCCTAAACAGAAAAAATACACAAAATGCAATTCGATGAGGCATGCTGAACATAGCTTTATTCAAATGATGTTTGTTAATATGTAAATTCAGAACTCTTTATACAATACCCGATTTCATAAAACTGAAGGCAGAAGTTACATTCCTTCTGATAAATTCATTTGTAGATTAAATGCGCAGGTAACCACGTAACAAAACATATTTAACTCTTGAAAGGGGTTCCCAATCCCAATTATATAGCACTGTACAACGTCTGATTCTAATAGCGTGTTTGCAAAGGCTATCTACGGGCTGCTAAATATATATTTCATTACTGGACCTAGCAACGACATAGAAACCCAAATTATGAAGAAGGAATAAAATAAAAAAAGAGTCGTTTAAAATTCAACAAGGTTTTTTTTATTCTTGACATTATCAAAGTCAAAATCATTTTTCTCCATTTTTGCTCTCCTGTGGGCAGTCCTATGGTTGGAAACAAATTTAAAAGTTTCAGATAAAATATCATTCTGTTATAATAATTCGTTGTTACATCGAAAATATATAAAATACTAATTTTCGTCCTAATATATAAAAATCAAGTGTTTGTGTTATCCTCATTAATATTTACAAAATGTCCAAATTAGTTACAAGTGATTAGTTCGTCAAGTAAGAGTTAGAGTTAAAGCGATCCCCTGTGCGATACGCAAGCGCCGTGGACGGCGCATGGGGGATGTGGAAATAGCGTTCCACATATTCTCAACCTACGGTACAAAGTGATGTGAGATGGGCAGCCCCACACTCGACCACCTTTACCTTACCAATGTGCCGAGGCGTACCAAAGACAGTTTGATTTTCAATTTGATAGAAGGCTGAGTGAACCCTAGAACGCCAGGCATGGAAACATTGCGAGAAAATCTCCGGCACCCTGGCCGGGTTTTGAACCGCCTGATCTACGGCAACTCATCAAGTAAAAGTTAAAGTACGGAGAAAGTAATTTATATATTCATATTATACAATGCTGGACAAATGGTAGAGGAAATAAAGTATTAATGTGCCTTGCTTATACTATGTGTAAAGAATTTAAATTTTATCACAAATGCGCTCCTGTTTTCATATTTGGTATGTTTGTGAATGGGGATCGAGTAATAAAAGAAGGGAATATATTTATAGGTAGCAGAAAGTGCCTGTGTTGGGTTCACTGAACTTTTCCAATGCAACATTGCATTTACAAGCAATTTGTTCTACAGTGGATGAGAATCAAAGAAGGCGATGAGCATTGCGACGCAGTATTGTAGTGTCATTCCAGTTTTACGGTGATAGCTTGTTATATCAGAATTTAGCGAGCCACACATATGAATAATATTTTGGGAAATTTTAATAAAATGAAATAAGTTACATTTCTCCATACAAAATTTCGTGTTACTTCAACATATTAATTTAAAGATTAGAATGTATATCGCTGCTTTATTCAAGACCGAGGTATAGCTCCTGGTACGTTAATAAATAAGGAATAACCAACGAAGTACTGTTACTAATACTTACACACATATTACATATATTATTCAGACGCTCCCTCAATGCACAAATAAATAATATACTTCTTGATACAAGTGATAAAGAATATTTCATTAAGATAATGGAATCTTGCTGCGAAAATTAGAGGCATTTTTAGGTCTATGTAGGTTCTGCTTTTTGTCTTTCACATAATATATCAATGTATCGGTTAAATAAAAACCTTACATATATTTAAAATAATATAAGGCATTTGCATTATGATAATTCATCACCATTACATTATAGACACCTTTCCAAAACTATGGAATGTCTTCAGGCTCCAAAAGGTCTCCGATAATAAATATCTGAATGGTTGTCTCTGAAAACAATGTTAGATTTAGTAGCGTAAGGGACTACAATTAAGATTATACACTATGAAATAAAACTAGAATTTAGTTGCACTTGCATACTGCGAGGCAGTATGAAACAGTTCCTAGTACACGCATTCCAAAACATATATAATTTATTCGAGTACAATGTAGTATTCAATTAAATTATTTCTGCATACACAAGATCTAACACCATAACACTGCAAAGCGGCTATACATTATTAAACCAAAATATACAATTTCAGTATGCGATGCTAATTCATTTATGTTTTGCTGTTTACCTTTCGCTAACAAACAAATTCACAAGACTACATTAGGCTTGATGGCTAACAATAGAACATCTCTAAATCAAATCTATTATGTCTGTCTTTAATACTTACAAAAACTCAAAACTCAAGGTGCCTAACCTAAATAAAACTTACCAAGGCAATACTTTGAAATGGCATCTCTGTTCTGCTAACTAGGAACAAACAGTCCTTGTTTGTTCCTAGCACGTGTTTTCATTATCCTCTTACTCTAACTGTAAAAAACAAATATTTATTTTACAAATTTCACATCACAAGATATTTTATCTATTTCATCTATTCCCAATAATCATGATTCTCTAGAATCTGATTTTATTTCTCTACAAATCGATCAACCTCTCCTGTACCTACTAGTTTTAAATACATCTCTGTTTTTCTTCGGAAATCATAGTATTGTCTAAGAGATTTATATACTATCCCCAGCATTTTATCTCTCATCGTTCGTTCAACCTCGCTTCCATCTTAATTGAAATTATATTTTGCTTTGTTCTTTTCTTCGATAATCTGTCCGTAGTATACTACATCTATTTTGGTCGTTATTGTTCTTTGTATTCTCATCGGTTTCGTTCATAATTTGAATACTGATATCCTTACCCATCTTATCTACTGTCTGCATACTCTTTTCCTTGTACTCTGGAAACTTTTTGGGGTAAAGTTATCTTATGTTGGTTCATTGATTTTTCGTCAGTTTTCAACATCTGATTCTCTTCTATTCCTTTCTTTCCTGGTTCTGGTTCCAAATAACTGATGTGGCTTCCATCCATATCGTATCTACAAAGGCTGTAACTTGTAGTTCTTGATTCCTTGTGTCCTCCGAACTCTGTACGACTTGGTTGTTTATTTGACAATTCTTAGGTAATATCAGTGTCGCTGTTGCTGCTGTATAACAATCTATTGTATTTCTCGTTCTTCCGAAGTTAGTTTTCTCATACTCATTTTGCATTCAGCGCCATACGCCACAACATTTTGTGTTTTGTCTATTTTCCAATCCAAAACTATTGCAGCGTGTCCTATCAACTATGACATTTCGTTCTCCCTTCTACGCATTTATACTTGAATTCTGTAGGATGTTAATCTGTACAAATCCTTGAATCCTTACTTCTTGTGACCTATCTACTTGATTTCATTTTATTTGCCCTTGTGTATGTTGCTCGGAATTTAACATTACGTTAATTGATTCACTTAAGATAAAATCTTGTTGTTCAGTTACTAAATAGTGCAGCTCGTCGTTACATAAACCAAGTATACATTGTTCTTGGCTCATGATTATCTTCAAAACTGCAAAATATGCTTGCAATTGCACTTGTTCCACAAACTCAAATATCTGTTGTTGATACCGCTGTAATTTGTAGAACATGTCTCTTTGTTGCAATGAATACTGCCTGTTAATTAACTCTTTACTATTTTATAACCAGGTTGATATTTTATCTTGAAACCTAGCACCACATTCAAATTTACAATATCAGCTTCTCTAATATCATGATTATTGTCGGTTTAGACTTTCTTAACTGATATCGCTTTAATAAATATCTGAAAGACTCGTCTTTAAAGATCATGTAAGATCTGAATGCTTTAGCCTAGGTGACTACGATTGAGATCATACACTCAGAAACAGAAATAGATTTCTAGACTTAAGTTGTACTTCAATGCTACGTCGAGGCTAACCTAATACATTTACAATGAAACAGTATATAATCCACATATTCCGAAACATATATAATATATTCCACTACAATATACTATTCAATTAAACTATTTGTTCACTCACGATCGTAAACCTTGGAGGTAGGAAATGGCAAATTCATTGCTTTTTCATCCCGCCTTATGATCGACTTAACACCTTTAGGGTAGGCCACCAACCTGACTTCATATTAACGAGAGTTTTGTACCAACCAGGATATTAATTCTTTCTGTAATCAGTATAAGATTCAGAGAAGGGTTATCTAGCATCGGGGCATTCCAACCCAAAAGACACAAATTTCAAGAAATAAAATCATTAGTGGCCTTCCTAGATTTCAATCACTTCCTTTCCGCAAGTAATGTGGGTCAGATTATAAAGAAATAAAAAATATCACTTTAGCACTCTTTTCGATTTCAGAAATATAGGCTATGATGTGAAAGAAAGGCTGAAATCATGAAATTTTTACTTGCGATTGTAGTTTAAAATCTCAGAATTCCATAACAAAATGTATTATTTCTCTTATTATTGTCCAAATCACGTGAAATATTAGCACGAATATCTCAGAGACATGCGCTTTCCTCCTACAACTTTGGAGGATGTAATGCGTGGTCAAGTTTGATTACAGGGTTTGTTAAATACACAAAAAATTATAAAAATATTGTATTTCTTGTTGATAAAACATTAATTATTTTATTAATGTTGGCAATCAATGGCAATAATAAAATTGCACCATTTACATAAGAGTATATTAGAGGTTCAGTTAGAATACTTTCATCATTGTTCCATACTTTCAGCATATCTTTTCTTTATTATTTAAAATATGTTGATTGCCAACATATTTT
>JAGDQP010021328.1:0-31894 GCA_022664845.1 Lepisma saccharinum
CCAAGTGGTTAGTTAGTTGGCAAAACTGTTACACGTTTTTGGTTTTTAAATAAAACGTATGAGATTTGCTCAGCTATTATTTTATTTTTTCTTGAGTTTATAAAAGCGAAGCTTTGATATGGAAAGAAAGAAATGTGTAAATTGAACATAATTTCTCCCCAGTTTGTCTTGGAAAATTCGAAAAGTAACTCGGAAATTCCTCTGAAGTAAACTTAAAATTTTGTGATTAATGTTAACTTGTGCGCGGCTGCGTTGAACGTTGTACATTTTAATTGCGTTAGGCAACTAAAATAGTGGTTTTTGTTCTGTTTTCCCGCGGGATGCTCTCGCCTGCATTTTCCCACTTTTTTTGGGGGGGGGGGTGCATTTTGTCTTCGTTTTGTAGCCTTCTGCTTTTTGCCAACTTATCTGCGTGTTGGCACCTTTTTCGGGCTTCTTCCATGCATGTTTCCTGGTCGTAGACTACGTTAGATTAGGTTTTAGTTATTTATGCAGAGGACTAAAATTACCAAGCGAATTTTAAAAGAAAAATGTTTTTTGTTTGAATGTCCTTTATTAAACCAATCCGCAGGTACTATATTTTCCTTAAACGTCTATCAACACAAATTTTGGCATGCGCCAAAATACAAAAAAAAAAAAAAAAAAAAAATGAATGTCATTAATTAAGAGATGGGTAAAATATCATCCTTGTTTTGATCTATTCTTATATAAGGGGTATAACTATTATTATTATATTTTTGAGGGGAGGGAAGGTGTCGAGCAGCCAAACTGGAAGCGCCTGAAACTTACTTTATGTACTGTATCTCAATTTTCATTTGGGGACACATGCACCACTTGGAGGATGGCCCCCGTGACTACACCTCTGGCAGTATACAAGTTTTATATACGTATATAAAACACAAGAAACTAATAAATTTCATTTTAAAGTAAATTTATACGACATTTCTTACTATTTAGTACAATAAATTGCATCATATATTGTGTAAAAAAAGTTCTTAATTGATTATGGAAGATAATATCTGCGACGTTGAACCAAATGCTGCCAAATAGTGAGCATCAGATACAGTTTACAGCTGTTCTTATTAAGTATTTTTTTAAAAATAAGTCTTAAGAAATAAATGAATGAGAACAATGTTAAACTCTGGAAAAATCAACTAATTAGTTTCGAGGTAAATCTTTGTTTCTTCAAAATAAAATAAAAGCATTTTCTTATACAAATAATTGATTTGTAAGTTAGCACTATAGCCGACAGGGAAAACCCTACTTTTTGGCCAAAACAAAAGTTTCAGTACTGGTACAGATATATGATATACTCCAGAGGTTTCAACCTATAAATTCAGGGTGCTGGATCCGAAATTGCCCCTCTGATATCCAGATTTGTATCACTTTCATGACACGCTTCACACTACTATGAAAATCTGCGACTCAAAAAAAAAAAAAATCCATTCCAATGACAATAAAAAATATTCGAAAAACATTCTATTTTATATGGTGGCTATATTTACCGCCATCTTGAATTATTCTAAATTTTCAAAATATCCATTTTTACACCCAGGAAATCCGGATTCAGCACCTTAAAATTAGCTACCGAGAACTATTGAAAAACTTTTGATGCACTGGCATTGTTTTTGGCCAAACAAAATGTTTTTTTTTTTTTTCTTCGAACTAAATAGGAAATCATATAATTATATTTGAGTTATTAACCTACGAGTGGGAGCGTTACCGCACTGAGTGCCCCATGGCGTACATTTTTGTGTAATACATTTGTGTACAACAGGCTATGGTCTTGTACTCCTGATCTATTCTTCCAGTGTAAAGTTTACTACTGCGGTGTGAGGTTATGCTCATGTAGGTCCTATTTTCCCTGTCATTTTTTTATTCTTTTCTCCATCTGTGCAGTCCTGGCACATTGAGTGCGCCACGTTCCCGGTCGTGTAACGAAATTTGATAACTTACTCTGTTATTTGTAATCAACTTTCTTCAATATTAAAGATGAAAAAAATAGTGCTGTAAGATCAGATGCCTGTCTGAAAGATCACTGTCTTTACAGATTTTATACTACGGTAATTAACAAAACAACATTGTTGTCCATCATCTTGAAAAATGATGGACAAATTGCATGGTAAATTCATTTCCGAATGTTTTCCGTTTTCATTATTGAAAATGGTGGTAGTATGAATGGCCCGGTGTAACTTTAGAAGAATGGAAACTAGAAAGAAACAAATAACAATAGCAGCTGTAACAATAGTAACATCAACAATAAAAATAACTGAACACTTATTTTTTTTTTAACAAATGTTATTTTCTTCCTGCAAAATTGTATTTCTTTGACCGTTATATAAGAATATAAATGCATATTTTTATAAGTAATAAACAAACGTAGAAAGAAAACTAAATTATACAAATAAAATGTCCTATTGAGATGTAAAGTTCCGTGGCGCAAGCCAATGTTCAAGAGAATAATCTTTTGATGCTTCTAATGGTGTTTACTGCAAACATCATTTTTTGTTGTTGTTGTTATTCGGTTCAATTTTTTGTATATACTTGACTGCTTGTAAATATTTTTTATATAAATGGAAACTGTTGTTATCATTAAACAACCTGTAAAAAAAACTAAATTATTCGTAACAAATATATAATAATTGCAGCGAAAATTGCATAGCACACCCAGTTCTTATTTAGCATAACATGCTCAAATCACTCTATTTCCAGTTCGAAAAGGATAGACCGTCCCCTCGAATAGTAAAATGTGAAATAAATAGTAAACCACAGTTTTTATCTTATCAATGAATATTATCAGTATATATCCCCTAGTTGCTAGATTCATAGGTTAGTTTGTTGTCATTCTTCTGAGGCCAAAGTAAGTATATCAATGTGTGTGCATAGTGTACGACAAGTGCATTTATTGTCTGCTGTCTGATTTATAGCAAAGGTGTACCGATTAGCTACGCCTTCCAACGACACAAATGAGGTAAGAAAACGAGTAATAAATAATGTACAGGGTGGTGCAATTAAAAGTTGTCAGCCTCTTTATTAAGTAGAAGAGTGTTTTGTTTGAAAAATCCCTAAACACGTCAACTATAGTTTCGAGGGGGATGAAATATTGTGGCAATTATAACTGTGCTGCGCCATCCTTCGCGGTGTAATGGAAAAACTTTCAATTTTCTTAAATGACAACATGGGTTGATGCACGCATGATTTGAAAGGTACTTCGTTTCCAATAAAAATAAAATTCCTCTTCATGTGTTGAATCTTTGATAACAATGAAATTTGTTTGGATTGTCAGTAGGAAGTCTGTGAAATATTCCGGTAGGACGATTTGAAGACTGGAAACAGAAAGATTATTATCGGACTAGTAAACAAGGGTATGTTTTTTCTTTTTTTTTTCGTTTGTCACTACAGATCATCTAAAACGTTATTGTAAAAAGGATTTGTTTCTATTGAATATTCATCTGAAATAAAAAAAAAACTTGATATATTTGAAATCGAGAAAGTTACAATCCTTGTGAATGCTTTGCAAGAAATGTACTTGGGAATATTTAAATGCTAAAACTGAAACAGTAGCCTACTCAAAAGAGGAAGATCGTACTTTATTAAAGGACAAGATAACCTGCACCAGCCTCCATACTTGTGCAGCTGTAACTATCTGCTTAGGGTCTCTTGAATCCTCTGGGTTTGTCTGAAACTTAACTTGTGATAAATGAAGACAAAAATTATGTTATAAAGATACATGAAGACAGAAATTAACTATTGTGTATTATACATTCCAGTTATTTTCTAATAAAGAGAAATGTTGTTCCACTAAATTTAGTTCGAAATACTCCGTAAAACTCAAACTTGTAACAAAAAACTTATTTTGTTAGATGTTCGAAGTGCCCGCCCTCAACTTCCATACAGTAGTAAAGACCTTGCTCGAAATATTGCAAACGTTCTGTAGGGTTTCCGGTGTTATTTGTCAACATTCTTCCACCAATCTTTGCCGTAACTCATGTAATAAATTTGGCTTTGTGGCGTAGATTGTAAGCTACCCCACCTCCACAAAAAAAATCCAAAGGATAAAGATCAGGGGACCTTGCAGGCCACTCAATGGGACCTCATCTATCAATCCAATGATTGTGAAAACTCTTATCTAAAAACTATTTCTGTGATCATAGGATCCACATAATTCTGTAACAAATCAAGATAGGTGTGTCCGTTCAAGTTTTCTGGCAGAAAGATGGAACCAATAATCAGGTTACCAAAGATATCTGCCCAAACATTTAATTTTTCGGGAAATTGTGTATGTAGATCCTTGGATTTGTATCGTTCCAATAACGGCAATTATGTCGATTTACAATTCCACTTAACAAGAATGTCTGTTCATCAAAAAAAAAAAAAAAAAAAAAACAGGTGTTATAAATTATATTCGGATTTGTTCTTACTTGTTCGGTTATTTCCTCACCAAACTGTAGTCGACGATCACCATCATCTTCATTGAGTTCCTGTAGAAGATAGGCTTTGTAAGCCTACATCTTCTGGGTTTTTAAAATGCGCAAGACTCTAGTCTTTTCTATTCCAGATACTTACGACATATGCCTAGTGCTTTTTGTATTGTCCATAGAAACATGACCCAGAACCGCCACTTCAGTGACTTCAGTTCTTACATGCTGATCCCTAGGATGTTTCCTGTCCCCCCCAGTTTCCATACATTTCATCAACATTTGTGAAACATATTGATGTGATAAAATTGTGCCCCCTGGATGATTCTCATTAAAGATTCGAACTGTAGCTCTATTGAAAAAGTATATTGCCACAATTTCAAATCTTTCCACTACACTGTATCTCATTATTCGAAACTATCACAAAGAATACAATACTGGATGGAAGTCCTTAAAACACAAAGCGACTCAAAACATCAATGTACATAAAGATCGTAACTATCTTCTACATAAATATAAAATTCCTAATTTATGTGTCTGTCTGTCGATTAGGGGGGCTTTTAAAGCACTTTCCATTGGTCTAGAATGCTGAAATTTGGCATGAAGGTTCATTGTCAAGTTAAAATTTTGTGACAAATATAAAGTATGCAAATATCCCCTTATGTACCCACAAACACCTCAATTAATATTCAATTCATTGTTAAAAGCAATGAAATAAATAAACTCTTACCATTTTGGTTACAATCAATAACGAAAATTAAATAAATAGTTTAGAATTTTTATATTCCAATTTGGACTGTTGCAACCCAGAAATATTTATATTACATGTCTAAAAACAATAAAAATAGCAGAAGTAATAGCAGTTATAGAAGTATTGGTATTAGCAGTAGTTTTTGTAATAATAATAATAGTTGTACTTAATTTAAGAGTAGACCATTTGAGAAACAGACTTCGGCCCTTCACGATTATATGAGTGCAATACTTATTAAAATCCCAAAAACCCATGCCCCAGGCGCGTTTCTAAACCGTAACCTTGGAGACGCTGGCCCAACGCCTCAAACGTAGTTGTTGCAATAGTAGCAATAGTTGCAGTTGTAGTAATAATAGCAGAATTAGTAGTACTCTAGTAGTTGTTGGAATAGTAGTAGAAGTAGCAGTAAAACTGTTAATGTGACCAACTAATAAGAATTAGCTTTGTTTGCATGTTGGAAGTGCAGGGAAAACATAAAATATAATTTCACCGTTAGTACTCGAGTACGCACCAAATACCCTTGGTTATGGAAAATACACTCACTCCCCTTGGGGTACAAGGCTAAAATTTCAGTATGTTCAAATTTATTTTGGTAATATTCCTAGCAACCCTCGTCTACTGTTTGATGAGTGGTAGAAGGTATTTATAAGGTTTAATAGCGTAAAATATTACATTTTGGAGATCTGGCTGGGCATAATAAGCAAACGTTTACAACGCGATTTATCGCAAAGTATTTAGTCAAATTCAAAAAGAAAACCGTTTTTGTAATTAGAATTGAGGTAGGTTTCAAATGATATGTCACTCGACCCATGTTGCCATTTAAGAAAATTAAAGGTTTTGTCACTAGACCGCGGATGATGGGGCAGCACAATTAAAATTGTCACAATATTTTGTCCCTCTTGAAACTAGAATTGACATGTTTCGGGATTTTCCAAAGAAACCATTCTGCTACGAGATAAAGAGGGTAGCAACTGTTTGGTGTATATATACCAAACAATATATACCGTAAACATCCAACGATAAATATTTAAAAAAGATTAGGGTTAAAATTAATCCAAAAGATCTACTGTTTATGCAGTACGCTGCCAATATTCATTTTAAAAAAATGATTATTTGCTTTTCTTAGTACAAAGTGACAATCCAAACAACAAAATAGCTATTATAAAAAAAATAACAAGACTTCTCTACATAGGACTTAGATTGCGCAAACTCTCCGGTCATCTGCCAATTGTACTGACATCCTGGCGGGTTTATAATTGTTTGTTTGTGGTAAATATTATTTCCGGGTGGATACGCTAGGCGGTATTCGCGAAACTGAACTTACCTCAAACTCCCCCATACTGAAGACCTAGCAAGAGCGCACTCTAGACTATAGAGCTATGTGCTATCTTATAGGTACCATACCAACAAGTATCTTACATCTAGGAATGGTTAAGCATTTAATAAGTAAAGGAAACAACGGGATTGAGCTGTGTATAGAACCTAATGTAATTACTATTTAACATAATAAAAATTATATATGGGCGCACGTCACTGAATTTAACTAAATAACCAACGAATTACTCACCACCACAAATTGAGCTATTTAAGTACATAGTCAATAGACCATGCCATGAATTGATTTCCAACTCATCAACTTTCAGTTGTTAGAAGAGCAGACTCAAAGAACAGAATGTATTATACATGTTGAGATGTTCCTAAATATAGTATTGGCCTGAATCGACTCCAAGCCAATCGCTGAAGCTAGACGAGCTAAAGCTGAGTTCGTTCATCTGCACCAAGTCAAATGAAGAGCTGGTCAAGAGCTGATGAAGAGGAGCCGAAGAGCCGAAGCGAGAGAGCCAAGATATAACTAACTTAAATTTGCCATGGGCCCGCAGGGCCAAGAGGGCTGTACTTCTGGCCATCAAAGGCCACTTTCGTCCTTATGATTTTAATTTAATTATTTGATTAAAAGTCAATTATTAATTTGTAAAGAGAATCGGATATCTGAAATAAGCACAATTGTTTATTTAATTTAATATTGAGTTAGATTTATGTTTTTGAAAAATAGGAAGTTACTAATGCACAGGAAGTGTATATCTAGTGTATATGCCACTATAAAAAGATTAAGGTAGTTAATAATGAAGGTATAAGGAATATTTGTTTGGAAATGGGTTTAATTGAGTTTAATGGCTGTTAATATTGTGAGTCACTGCTAAAAGTTATTCTGAAAGTTCAAAGTTGAAAGCTGAAAGTCCCCTGCAACAATAAAACTTATTTGTATATAAATTAATTGTTTGGAATTGATGTTCAATTCACTCTTAGTTGTTTGATTTCGGTTTTCTTATGAATGGTTGAGAATGTACAAAGAGATGTCCTTCTTCGGAATGTAGAATATTTAGCATGCTCTGAAAGATTTCTTCTGTAGCCAAATTTATTGCTTGAGTGATTTTTGAGTAGGATTCAGAATCTTTTGGTATCCCCAGAACCAGAATAGTTGTAATCCATCGAGTTAATTTATCTGTCAAATCATTTAATCTAATAGTTAAATTTTCTTCATTAACTGATCGAATATTAAGTCCTGTACACTCTTGTAAAGCACTGTTTTGATTTTGCAGATTTTTTTCTACGTTATTTTGGTTATTCTCATTTGATTTATTTGTTTCTGATATGTAAATTTCCTTATTTTTTTGATTTACAGACCTTTTCAGGAAGAAATGAGTTTCTGTTTTGTGGCCTACGTGGACAATTTGAGGCCCCCGTTCTGTGACCCTTTAATCTGCATGTACCACAATAATTCCTATCAGGTGTAACTTTACAGTTTCCACACTTATAGCAAGAAGGATCTTTGTTGCAATTGTTGTTAAGATGGTATTGTTGACAATTACGACAAGGATGAGGTTTCCGGTGGAACGTGACTTCTCTACTTTGAATCTCGTGAAACCAATGTTGAGTCCTTGAGTAATTAATGACCTTATAACTTCCGGGTTTTTTGAAAATAGCCTAATCATGGAAAGTGGACCTTTGTCATTCCTAATTCTTGTAATGTTAGTGAGTGGGATTTTCTTTTCTTTAATTAGATGATGTTTGAGATCTTCAATTTTTGTATTAATGCAAACATCTTTGACATGTGAAAGTAGTATTGGTGAACGGCCTCTGTGTTATTCCCTGTTTCTCAATAAAAGACTCTATAATCGATCCCTTGCCAAAATCTGAGGGTTGAAAAGCTTTCAGAAATTTCTCATTATTTAGATTACTTTGAAAAATCACTCTAATTCCATTTATCTTCATAGCCGGATATGCTATCAACTGAATGTTTGGTAATTTCTGTTTAATCAACTTTTGGAATGCCAACGGATTTTTGAGTTCTGATCTAGTATTCTTAATTAGCACTATGTATTTGAGAGATTGAGTTGTGTTATCATTTACTTCTTTCTCTGTATTATTTCCTTTTGATTTATTATTATTAACTGTCTGGCTAGTATCTGAAGCAGGAACATCATTATTTATGCAGGTATAAATGTCTGTATGTGGATCAGAGTACTTCTTGGAGTAATTAGGAGAGTAAGGACTGGTATTGAATAGAGGATTTTTTACTTTGGATGATTGACTATTATTAGAATACGGAGATGAATCTGTTAACTTTTGCTTAGTAGTTTCATTAGTCTTTTCAGGTGTTTTAGCAGGAGAGGAAAGGGGAATGTTAGGAGGTGCAGTATCCTTCTTCTCATCAAAGGTTTGACTGTTTGTTTGGATTTTCGGTGATGATATTGAATCATAAATCAAAATTTCTCCCTCATTCTCTTCAAATAGCTGCTCCAATTGTCCCCTTCTGCTTTCCGATTTCAACTTCCTTGATGTGTTCTGTCCATCAGATGAATTTTTCTTCAGAAAATCATCCTTGGTATACTTGGGCTTCCGACTTTTGCTCTCTTTTTTGGAATTTTCTTCTTTACTTGGAGATAAGCTGCTCTCTCTGCTGCTGCTTTTTCCTCTCTTACTTCGACCCATGTTAGGAAAAGGATTCAGCAATATGTGTACGATTTGGTAATTGGAAGGTGTTTTAGGAAATTTGGCGGGAACCTAGTGGCTCTTAAAACGACCTTTTTGAATTTTAGTTTTAAAGTGAGAAAAATTCGCGTAAACGTATCTAGGTTTGCTCTCTGATTATTTAGAAATATATTTAATTGATTATTTATTTAATGTTGTGTGCCAAGCTTATAAAAACGCGATTTTTTGCTCTTTTTCGTGACGTGCTTCGTAACAGACCCTGCTCTCGTGAGTCCCTACGCTGCTCTGTAAGCCAAGATGTATCAAATATCCAACTTTTATACCAGACTTGATCTCTCAGTTCTATAGGTTTCGCCAATCACAAAACCCAATACAAACTCCAATCACCACAGCGTAGTCTTTAAAGAACCAATCAAAACCAACCTGGACTTTGGTTGCGCTGCTCCTATATTGATCTTTGTTCTGCTTAGAGAAGTTGAACTTTACTCTGCTAGCCTCAGATGAACTTTGAAATCCTGCGTGGCCGACTAATGTTCAATTAGTAACATTCCGCGCTGTCGATGAAACCTAATACTTGTTTGCATATTTCTGTGTCTGAGTCACAGAACACAATTGTTGTTGGAAACCAAACTTGTCTTTTAAACTACAACCATAATATTTACTTTCAATAAATGAATTACCTGGTTCTCGGTTCGTACCCAGTTGCTTATAAACTATAAAACATATTTAATTTTATTACATATTTACAAAACAAATATTTCACGTAATATACCTCACATGTCACTACAAACCAAACTCGGCCATATCGCGAGCCAAACGGCTTAGAAATGACCAGGAAAGAAAACACAAAAAGAGTCATGCAAACGCTCATATTATGATAATTCGCAGAAACACATTCTGAAAAAGCACACTGCTGTGGTTTACGCTCCTGCTTACTACACGCACTCAAACGTAACAAGTGCGTAGAAAATTAATCAAGGCAGAAAGGGAACTTTACATTAATAGTGCAATACTAAATGTAATAAAAGATGAATAGATTCTTCAGGACTTAAATTGTGTAAGAAATTGCAAAATCTAAAAGTTTAACACTGCAAAAATGCAAAACACAGGTAGAAAGGTTGTTACTGAGCCATATTTTTTATGATGTCACTGACTATGACAATACTATGCCGAATTGTTATTGTTAATAGGTTAAATCTTTCAATGTGCATCACAACAGACTATATTGTCTCTCGACAAGTTTATAAAATCTCCTTTTTGTAAAAAGAAAAAACACTTTGGTAAACTTTATTTTTATATGGGCCAGTCTTGCCTTTAGCTGTTAAAATCCACATTCATTCCCCTGCAGGGACTCGAACACGGGACCTTCGAGCCGATGGCCTCCCGCTGCAGACCGCTCGTCCGGCACTCCTTGCTCGTGTACTACATTCAATAATTTCTAGTTTGTATATTGCTTTGACTTTTTAATTATGGGATTTAGGCATCTCAGTCTCTGGCCAGGATAGGGGAGGTGGGATGCTGGAAACTAGTTGGCCAGAGCCTAGCTTCTAGATATCATTCCAGTATTTGCCTGGTGTGTCTGAGGAAAATCCCTGAAAAAAAAATGACTAAAGATAGGTGGCTGCCGGGTTCGTTCCTAGGACCACCCCATTTCTACTCCAACGCTCTAGCAACTGAGCTACGACCACTGAGTGTAAAGAAGAAGCGATGAAAGTCGCTCGTCCCATCTCGCAGTTTCAGAAGTCTGACTCACGTTCTCGTCTCATCTCCTCTCGCGTCTCGCAAAATACCTTGGGTCACGTCTTGTATTTCGGGTGATACTTTTCACATTCTTCTCGCAGTCTCCCAAATTCAAGGTCTGAGTTTTGTTTCCTTATTCCTACTCTTTGAAAATAACAATTATTTAATTTGAGAGCTCAAAATCCAGGTTGTCGGAACTTGTCGAGTTGTATTGGATTAATGGAACTTAACAATGATTTTAAAACAAAATGTATTGAAGTATAATAACCAGTGACAGCTTGTGAGATGAGACAAGGGACACCATGACCTGATTTACGATAGTTAATACAGTTATTTGGATTTATTAGGTTGTGATATTTGAGTGGCTCAGTGGAGTAAGAGCACACGCCACAAAATATTGTTTTTACAGAAAAAAGTATGTTCATGGAAATGCTTGTTCTGCTATAACATTATGCTAAACCTTCATATCTATAACATCGCCAGCAAAGAGAAGGTATTTGTGAACTGCATTCAAATCATAGCTACATGACAATATCGAAAAGTACTATCAGTGCATGGTTTATAAAAACAAAATCAAGGTGAAATGCATTCCGTAGAACAAACGGTTTATTGTTCTACGTAGAAAACCATTATCTTACGACCTACACTGCTCAGAAGTGAAACTGCATTACTTAAGAGTACATCAGTACACAGTACACTTAATATGAAGGGTAGTTATAAAATATTTTAGGGGCTCAGTGCGAAGGGGCACATGCCACATCCCAATGGGATTTCTTTGGTACAAGATGACACAAGCTTAAGTACGTAGTCTCTCTGAAGTAATTAGCTCTCTCTGAAACTGTCACTTTCCAAGTTTACGTAAAACTGAGAGTACATATTTGGGATGAACTGTATCATTGTACTTGGCAATTTTGATTTTTCATCCTTCTGGGTACCTCAGTGGCAAAGATTAGTAGATGCAGGCTTATTTCCAGACGAACTTCCCGGTCATTATGAAAAGATTTGATATAAACGCTATTCTTGACATCACTAGACCCTTAATATCCCTGGTTTGACTGCACTAGACTTTCTGGCATGTGCCCTTTTGCACAGGCAAAAAGTGTGTTCTTTGGGAAGTATACATTTCGATTTATTTTAATACAGAAATGGCACCTTCTACAGGCACAGCCATTACGGGAGGAGGCACTAGATGGCATAAGCTGTCTGTTTGACGTAACAAGTCAGTTTTCGTTGGGATGTGGCATGTGCCCTTATTCCACTGGGCACTCATTTTTTATTATTTCGAAATTTTTTACTTCAAGTGTTGATGATTTATCTCCGAATTTATGACAAAGTTAAATCACCGTTAGAAAGGAAATATATCTAAAAACACACAGACTCAACGTCATTGTCATTATAATTTCGTAACTTTCGTGAATCAGTGCCAGACTCCAATTTATGTTATTGTAGGAAATGAGTAAAGAATGGTTTATGGTCTTATTCAATTTTAGATACCAAGCAGATAATGGATAACAAATTTCCAATATTTTTTTTAGAATAATACTTTATTGTAAGACAACATTTCCTTTTACTTAAGCGGGTTCCATTTGTAGTACAATCTGACTCCTTTGTATCTGAAAAGGGTCTCAATGAATTGGCAGTGTTCTATAGTGCGCAGTTGTCTATGTGTGCAGTTAAAGCGTCTGTGTTTTAGATTATTCTTGTCTTCGATTTGGGTACTTTTTTTTCCTAATTACTCCACTACAATATCCGAATTTCGTAAGTATTTAATAAACATGTTACAAAAACCACCAGTGCAGATCCTACACATATTTGATAACTAAGCTTAGAAGGTTTACCCCTCCTAGTCCTCTTCCTAGTAGCACAAAATTGATTTAACTTTAAATATCCGCCTTTGCGACGTTTTATTCATTCAAATATGGTTGAATCAATGTTTTCGTGTATATAAAACGTGAAAATATCAACAATTCAACTGTTTATGTAAGCTCGAAGATAACGTGTCTATCAGTAGTACTGATTATTGTTACGTACCTTATTTTCGCGTTGAGATAAACAGTTGAATGTCTGATATTTTTTTTTTACGTTTTATATACACAAAAACATTGATTCAACAATATTTGATTAAATAAAACGTCGCAAAGGCGGATATTTAAAGTTAAATCAATTTTGTGCTACTGAGGAGAGGACCAGGAGAGGTAAATATTCTAAGTTTAGTTACCAAATATATACAGGATCTGCACTGGTGGGTTTTTTGTAACATGTTTATTAAATATTTATGGAATTTGGACATTGTAATGGTTAAATGTCATAAAAAGTTAACAAACAAGTGCATTAAAAATATATGATTTTACCAAAACTTTAGAGGACGTACAATGTCACTATAGAAGGAAACGTCCTTGAAAATATTCCTTATTTTCCTAAATCCTAAACCTAGGGAAACTTATGACAATTATTTTAAAGTTCAAGGTTCTAATCATCTTTAAAATTTTCATTGTTGTTGGTAGTATGTCTATCTTTTCACAAAACAACAATGGTAATTGTTAGTTTCTTTGTATTATTTTAGTATTCACTGGATAATATTTTGCGTAGTAGATGCTTTTTTATATTACTTTCCTACACAAAATAGATGTTACGTAAGCTCTCAAGGTCATTGACTTAAACTTGTAAAAATTATTATCAAAATGTTTTCTTCTCTAGTAAGGGAAAAGAAATATTATTGTCATGTCTGCAATTAGGTGCACGCTCTGTACATAACATTTCCGTCTTACTGATTCGTTGAACCAAGTCTCACCTTTTCAAAGCGCGCCCGGACACATGTACACCAATAGACGGGCGCAACCGTCGTCTCTCCATACTGTTTAAGTATAAACATATAATTGTATTGTTATGCTTAGCCTTATATAGGATGCGAGCTTAAATACATGTTGTATAGAAGTAATTGTGGTATAATATCAAAAGAACTTACAAGGGAACCTATCTAACGGTGGAGTTCGGGAATCAAACCAAGTTCAAATGAAAGTGTATCCCAGGAAACCTAAGCGTGGTAAATCTTAATCCCGAATTCCAAGTCGTTCTAGAGATATGAGGTCACAACACTATCTTTACTTTCTATACCGGAATCCTCTATATCCTTTGGGGAATTCCTTGTGCGCCCATTGCCGAATTTTCAAATATACATGTTTACATAGAACAGGTTTAAAATCTTTCACGATACCATGGCACTTCACCTCCACTGCTGCTGCTGTTACAAAATTTGAAGCTCTAAAATTCATTTTCCCACGCTTTCTGCAGCCTGTACCTCCGAAATTATGGACATTTCGAAAATTTGTTACAGGAACGTTTGGCTGGTTTTGATGTGAGGAATCACCTTCAGAAGTTTGTCAGTGTAGCTGTATATGTTGAGTCTTATAATATGCCATCTGTTTTGTTTTTCCATGGTGCTCTTAAAACACGCGAGGAAAGGTCGAAGTTAGTATTAGGAAGTTAGTGTTGGTTATTATGAAGTGTGGATGCTGTCCAAATGTAAAAAAAAAACCGGTTTTACAGTGTCATGATAATGTCGTCATCTCATCACAATAATTGTCACTTCGTTAACACGAAAAAGAGGGAAAGACAAGAACACACAAACACAAAATGCAATCAGAAGCTTTGTTCTTGCATGGCCCAATTATGATGTATGCTCAGGGGTTCCACCAGAGTTTTCAGTTGGGGGAGTCAAAATTGGGAGGGTGTAAGTGGTTTTTGCATGGTTTCTATCAATTTTTCACCGTAAAAAATTTGATGTTGAGGCTGTTCGAGAGGATTTGGGGATGATACTCCGTCCTTGGAGGTTCTGGCGGAATCACTGTGTATGCTGTAGGATCACCTACGAGAGTTCTTAAAAATGCATATATATTTAGATACAGAATTGACCACTTAATAAGCAATAATAGGCCCTGATATCTATTTACCCTTTGAACAATATAAGTGACGATCTTTCGTAGCACCTCTAGTACCGAAGTTGCAAATTTCATGAAAGATAGAAATTATAAAAGTTGCTGGATTATACATGTTTTTGTCATTTTAGAAACGCATGAAACGACCTGATAGCCATGCGGTCTAAGGCGTTAGACCAACGACTCGAAGGTCCGGGGTTCGAATCACGGAAGGGGCACAAAAATTTGTGGATTTTTTACTAGATGCAAAGGGTCGAATTGTGACTGGCCGAAGTCAAAAGTTAGTAGACTGACCCATATAAAATAAAGTTTACCAAAGTTTTATCAAAGAAACACATGAAATGAGAAAAAACAAACTCTCTTGAAAACATTGTTGCTATTTTGGGAAGTAGTGTTAAATCGAGATTGTGTTGTTTTCTTACAAGACTTAATACATTTGGTTGTATCTATGGATTAAACGCTTTTTAAAACTAAGAAAGGTTACATATGATGGGGAACAATTTGCTGAAACGCAGGAGCCATTCAACACATCATTCTGTTAGAATTTTATCGGAAATACATTTCTAATGTCAGTTTTGCAGTAAATATGTTATTGTGAGAGAAAAGGTTAGTCTAGATGACACTAGTCTGGGGTAATGACGCAACAGTCTGGAATACTAGGGTGGCCATACGTCCCGTTTTCAATGGGACAGTCCCGTTATTTTAGACCTTTGACGGTGTATCGTCGGCTTCCGAAAATATCCCGTCTTTTCGCCAATCAATGAAAATTATATATTTTTTACTAACAAATATTTTACAATACAGTTTTATAAGAATTTGCATCGTCTACAAATTAAAAGAGTCCAGTTATGTCGAATATTTATGTTACCATTGATATTCGATTAGCGTAAAAATTCTTCGTTTGAGTCCTATTTAATAATATGCATAGGTTCGTACGTGGGAATTACTACCCCCCCCCCCCCCCCCGGTAATAAGTTGTCCCGTTTTGGGCCAAAAAATTTATGGCCACCCTAGGAAACACACATTTCATTTTGAAATAAGAAAGGAAATGAGACCCAAAGGCATACAAATTGTTCCGGGCTACACTGCCCTATCGATATGGGTTTCATTTTCTCTAATAATTCAAAACGAAATGGGTGTTTTCAGGCTATTGCATCATTAGCCCAGACGACTATCACATACCTTTATGTCTTGCAATAATACATTTTCGGGAAAACTCACATACGAAACGTATTTCTTATGAAATTCTTGCCCAAAATGACATGTTACACGACTCCCCTTCCCATCTTAGAAAATCAATTTAGATTCAAAATGGTGGCCATGATAAACATACTCTCTAACAGGTAGTGTCTGGCACCTAGTATCCATGATTATGTATTTGTTTTCCATTTATTTCACCAGTTTAAAAATATAACGGCATTTCTACACTTTTATATCACTCTCCAGGAACGAGAATCTGATTGTTATATCATCGATATCACCCAAAGCAATTGCGTTCGATTTACCAAATTTGCATGTGCTCATACTTTGGCATTCTAAACATGACGGAAGAAAAATATTCATCCCACCCGCCCGTCAGTATATTTGATTGTAAGAATGGTCGATTTGAGCAGAGCTGTTACTTCCACCAACGTAGATATTACGTGAGTGATTTTCTGCACTGAATCACGAACACAAGTTAAGTTTTAGCACATTTTAATAATTACACAGTCTTGTACATCTTCTGAACACATAAAATGTGTCAATTTCTTAATACTTCTTGTGAACCTTCAATGCGTAAAAATATACACTGTAAAAAATGTTTCTTAAAATTGACATAAACGTTCTTATCTGTGCACCGAGAAACAATTTTCTTGGATTCTCATTTCTTTCAAAATGAGAACATGCTGATCGGAATATCAGATCAATTGTCTTATTTTCAAAGATCGACAATGATCTTAATTGCAAGTCAGCATATTCTTGTTTTGAACGAAATGACAATTATTCATATCGCATTTCTATAAAAAAAAATATTTCTCGGTGCACAGATAAGAACGTTTTTTTTTTTTTCAAATTTACAAAACTGTTTTCCGTATGCAAAGAAGATTTTAAAAAAATGAAATAAATTGCATTATTAAGCGTTTCTTTTCTTAGGATAGAAAAACATAATTGTGACTAGGAGTGTAGATTAGACCCGGATTGCCCTGATGGTAGCCGCTTTGTACAACAGTACAACCGTCCTTTCCTATCCGCTATAGATCCAGAATTTAGGTGCAAAAGTGACAAAGCCTGATATTATTAAACACATAATAAACGAATGTTTACTTGACTTGTGTTAGAATCAATCATGATTAGATAGAAGCCATAATATTCAGTTTGTAGGGTTTAAGTAAAATTTCTTCTGGGTTTCTATCGATTTTTAACCTTAAACATTTTAAAGTTGAAGGTATGTGCTGGAGAATTTTTCGAGATGACAAGTTCCAATTCGGATGTCTGGCAAACTGGCTCATAAGAAGTCCACAGAACTTTTATACAGTTATAGCCAGCCTTGTCAGGGAAGAAGTCACCCGCCCGACATTCCCATATTTACTGCTAGACCAAAAGTACTTGAAAAGTCAGTAGGAAATGATGTAGAGAAAGAAGGTGGAAGTTTGAAAACAGAGCAATCAGATAAAGAAGACAAGATAATCACACGAAACAAATAAAGATAAAATGAAAAAATAATAATACTATGATGCTCTTGTACATTTCTACATTCCTACTTCCTTTTAAAAAAATCTACTGCGTTACGCGTGAAAAATTTAGATCCCTTGATAGCAAAGTTATAGCGAAAGGACCTTTTGATCTTGCTCATGGTGTCCGTCCGTGTCCAAAAATTAAATCACAGGAACTTGAATGTGCAGAGAGAGATGCCTGGGGTGTCGATGGAAAGGTCTTGGTATCAGAGTCGCCGATAGTGTCTTCATTGGCTTAGTAGTTCTGTGCTGCAAACCATGTTCAAATATGACTTGTTCAAATTCTTCATTCAGTTACACCTAGCTACACCAAACTTCGCGCAAACATTATTTGACACAATAGCAACATACTGTGATTTGTCAAATTTCTTTTGTGAATCCCGCCCCCAGACAGCCCGTCGTCAGTGCTGGTAACCCATGTCCGAAAACATTTCTCATGAACCACAATATGTAGAGACATGACTGAGTTGCCGTTGGAAAGACCTTGGCTACAGTAGCTCAAGACCTAACCGAATCCAACGGTGCACCGTCGAGTGTACTATTTGCATCTTCCCGTTCTACCCTGTTTAGCCCCGTTGCCCGATTTCAAACGGTAGATGGCACTACTGTAATAACAGTTGAAAGCCTAATGGAATTGCATGAATGTTGAAGGTCTTATTCCGAAGGAATGGGTATTTAATTTAATTGAATATTTATTTAAAGCTTTTTGGCAACTTTAGCTCAGGCCGAAGAACGTAAAATGTTAAACAGAAAGTTATCAACAAATGTTATAACTATATTGCAACAGTTTACTAAATGCAGATCGTGAGAAAATAATAAATTTCCCCGAAGAATGATATCTGAAAATATACAGCATCGTACTGGAATTCTACAAAGGCAAATGGGGGGGGGAATGGGTATTGAAAGAAAAATTTTTGAGGATCAATTTTAACAGTAAAAATTTTAAAGTTATACTCAAAATTTTGGAGGGGGTGACCCGTCTATCGGGGTATGAGAAAGGGCAGAACCATATGTTACATATCAAATCAAGGCACTTCTGTTGTTGCGGTTTGGAAATCTCAATGTAGTAAATAATAAAAAAAAGAGAATTCGTTATGCAAACCTGCACATAGAAAACAAGTGAAGACGCGAAAGTAGATATTCTAGGACAGCAATTCAAACAGATATCTGCATTCGGTAGGTCCGGGGTCGATATATATGGCCTGCCTGAAGTTTTTCCGTATTTTGTTGTCGTACCAGGTAAATACGAGGATGATACTTTGAAACTAGGTCACCTGTGGTCGGCTCCCTCACCTATCACTCAGATATCTGGAAACTCTAAAAATTTAAATTAATCAGGTAGCAAGTCATGGCCACATCTCTAGGGGTTTCCTTGCTGCTGTGTAGATAATCCCTAAGCATAGCGCTAAAATATCTCGTGAGACTACTATTACAAATTCTACTAAGCTTGTCTCTGGACTTTTTTTTCTGTAAGAACTATGGTAGCCGGTTGGTCCGATACAATCTTGTACTCAGGTTAGGTAAATTTACTTTCGAAACAGTAAATAAAGTTTTTTTTTTAATCCCATCTGCGACCTTGTACATGTAAACTTTATTGATACGATGGTGGACCATTTATCGTAACTCCGGAACTTTTTGACTTAGTTTCTTTTCTTGTTGTTTAAATTTCTCACATTAGGGTAACAAGTTAATTTAATCTAGTTTTCATTAATCTTGATTACACTAGGTTAGGAAAAGTTTGATTGTAGCGTGCTTACCCTAAAGTGGATTTGTTCCCGTGAGAATAAAGCATGAGTGGAATTAATACTCCGAGAGTCCTCGGTCAGATTTTTTTGTTATTTTCAACGTTATCAAATTTAATGTAACTTGAAGAGAAGCTGACAAGCTCTACACGAGCGGATCATCCATTTGCTCCTAAACCAAGTACTTTCCTTTCCTTATGTGTCTACATGCTATTGTTGGCATGAGGTTTACATTAATTCGTAAATTTTTCTACGTGATTTTCCTACCGTGTACAAAATCCAATAATACCGTTTTTCATTAGGTACGACAACGCCAAGAACGTGATGCAACCTTCACATAACAAAAGCAATTTGTTTGGGGGTGTACTCGACTATAATCACTGCATGACCCTAATATTCTTAACTTTTTCATGCAATCTCATGTATTTCATATTCTGGCTTGAGAGTCAACACGCTACGTTAAAGCAAGGTTAGGTTAGATTGCATCAAATACGGAAAAGTTAAAAGAGTACAAGGGCCCTGAAGTGTTTACAATACAGCAGCTCCGTGATATGTTACATTACCTGGTCCCCACTATACATAGCATTACACTCTTTTAATTCATGTGTATGAAGTTAGACATGGGTAATGACCAAAGGTTAAGTTGCTTGCGTAAGGGATAAATGTATCCCTATTATTTAGGATAAACTTTACTTTTGGGACCCCAGGTTCCGCCAGCTATTAAGACATATGTACGGTCTCTACGTCATTCCCTTCCAAATAATTTAAACTGACACTTCTATAAAACCTAATGACAACCAGAAATTTATAAAGTATTATGAAAATCGTTAAATACGCACTCGTTTATCCACAGATGCTGAACTATATGAATGCTTTGTATGGCGCGTATTTGTGCTTCAAAATCACGGACTACAGTGTCGTAATAGCAAAGACAGGTTTGAGAAATGTGATGTGAGATATTTTTATTACACGCTATGCACATTGCCTTTAACACTCCAACATACTTTCCGCTCTTTCACTCTCATTTCATAATTTGAAATTTGAAACTGTATTATTTTGCGTTTCAACTCTTCCACACGCTTTGCAAATATTACATTTCTCCTGTAAATTTTACAAATGTAGGGCCCCCAAAGTAAAATTTGTTCATTATTTCTAATGAAACTGATCTGAAATCAGTTATGTATAGTGGGGGGCACAAATTACCGTAAGTCATAACAACTGGTTTCCACAAACGATTGCATTTATTAGCGGAAATTTATCGAACTATTAAGAAAAGTTTATTAACGTATAAAAACAACTAAAACACACACATATTTAATATCTTCAAATCAACACATTACTTTCTCCTTTTTCAAATATGGCTTCTAGCCGCACAAACGGTGGATACGTTACATCCAAGTGTACACAAGATGTGCCGTCGATACACACCCTTCATTACGCCCTACGCTGCTCAATTCGGATAGCAATAACGGCGCATCAAACGGTACAACGGCATAATCAAGGGTACTAAATGGTGGATTCGGATGGACCTTCAGAGTCGTCGGAGCAGTGTTGACTAATGCAGTAGTTCAGTGTTGCCAAGCCATTAAAACAATTGTTCAAATTGCTTCCAGTCAGCTAAATCTAGCTGCGCCAAACTCAGCATAAACATTATTCAACAAAATATACAAGTATAGGAAAGTGGCCAAAGTAGGCCCCCATTTTGCTTTTGCCTCTAAAATTATTATTGTTTCTATTATTTTTGGTTGATTTTTCTTACACGCGTTCTCTGATATGTTTCCTAAACGTGTGTGTGTTCCAATATAAGTTACAGCTAATCAAATTTTATTAATGAAGCTTTTCGTAAAATGTGACGAAAATGCAGTGTGGAGAAAATGTTGCCAAATTCGGACCCCTTCTTCTGACTAAGCTTAACAAGATAGAAATATGCAGTTTAAGCATAATAAAGTTAAAATAAAGTTTAATACAATATAGAAGAATAGAATAGTAATGTGTTGAAACACGTTAATTCAATGTCCAATATTTAATATGCAAAATATAGTGCAAAATATTATGCAAAATATAGTGTAAACTGAAAAATACATAGATGGTATGAAAATAGTCCAACTGTTTTTTTGTTTCTTACCGACAGAAGTCACAAATATAGATCTCCCGCTCATTGTCTGTACACTCTGCATGTGCCCACAAACCACACATTGCACACTGTATCCATAATTCCTCTCTACAGTCCATGGAAAATTTGTAACCACAGAACAAGCACTCAGCATTGTCGTCAGTTGGGTTACCTCCGTGCGGCATGTCGATATCGGAATCTCCACTATCAAAAATTACAAAGTCTTCGCTTTCTGAACTTTCATATTCTTGCTCATCCTTGTCAATCTTCATTCCATTCCTTTGTCTCTTTCTTTGTCCTTTTCTTACTCCAGAGATTCCATCTCCTTTGTTTTTAATCCCTTTTCCTTTATCTTCTTTACGTTTCTTCCTCTTTGACTTCCGCACAGACTGCATTAAGTTATTTTTGTACGGTGAAGAAGTTATCACATTGGATGAAGTTGCCTTTCTACCTCGTGTTGAAGTCTTCTTCTTCATGATGGGAACTGGGCTGATATCCATTGGACCCACTTCAGAACACACAGAGGCAGTCGAAGGACCAGGCTGATCGAGCATGGATGGCGATGGAGAACTGCACACTACGTTCTGGCGAGGATTCGTGTTGTCTGGAGGAGAAACCACTTCCTCAACAGACACGGTAGGTATTATGTTTGAACCTTCCCTGCACTGAGCCTCTTGTGACGCACTGATAAATTCTGAGGCTTGATAAATGTTCCTGTTAAAGGGATACAAGCCTGTGAAGCGAAACCCGTTCATTGCGATCTCTGCAGTTTGGCATTTAACGTATGCTTTACCGAACAGCTCCATGACATCGAATGCAGTAAGAGGTCTCTGGTTTTCTCTAAGCCAAATACGCACTTCTTCGCTATAGTGAATTTTGAGTGGAGACATGAAGGTATGATCTAGGGGTTGCATTTTGTGTGTTGAATGAGGTGGTAGCGAAATGATTGTGACGTGGTTAGCCCTAGCGAGATCGATGACGTCGACATTGCGAGTATGGCTTGAATGCCCATCTAGTATGAGCATTACAGGTTCCTCTTCAGACGGTTTCGTTCGTTGAATGAAGTGCTTCAACCATTCGGTGAATATATTCGATTGCACCCAACCTGACGGATGAACAGTCACAATAGTTCCAGGAGGTTTTCCTCCTTCTAGAGCTGAACTCATATTGGTGCGTGGAAAAATCACCAATGGAGGAACAAAACTGCCAGCTGCACTCATTGACACTATCACAGTTATCAAGGAACCTCTTTCAGCTGAGGTGATGGCTCCTATCTGCCGTTTCCCCTTCAGTCCAATAACGCAAGGAACTTTACTTTGCACAATTGGCAAACCGGTCTCGTCAACGTTCCAAATTCTTTCAGCTGCGTAGTGTTTCTTCTCAAGTTCTTGTGTGTAGTTGTCAAAAAACTTGCCAACATTCTCTTCTGTAAATCCTACGGCCCTAGCATATGATGTTCCAGTCGGTTTGCGCACTGCCAACTGTGCCTTATGTCGTTTAAGGAAAAGTTTCAGCCATTTCGCACCTGTACCATCATTGTTAAAGGGATGCTTCAAGTTGTTTCGAATAGCGAAATTCACGGCCATCCGACGCAAGTCCGCCCTTGTCAATAAAAAAAAACTTTCTCCATCACAAGGCAATACTCTACTAACTTTTTTTCAAGTTGGACACCAAGTACTGTAGGCCTTCCCATTTTTGTTCGTGCTGCCGCTTTTGGACTTCTATACCTTTCTTGGGCAAGTCTCATCAATGTTGTTTTGGGTACGTTGAATGCTTTAGATGTTTTTTTCCAAACCATTTTTTTCTTTCTAATTGATTCAATTGTATTTTCCATCTGTTCGGAATCCCATCCTCTTCGACGGGCACGGGTCTGTCTCTGGGACATCTGAAACGATATATATGAAGGATTTCTAAACAAACGGGATTCCTTTTTATGACACTTACAAACATAAAACTTCCTAGTTTCAGGGGGTCCGAGTTTGGCCGTTCATGGGGGTCCGACTTAGGGCACCTTGTTCATTATATTTCCTAGCCTATAAACTTAACATTAAATAAACAAACAAACAACCCACTATAATAGTTTCGAACTATAGCACTTAAAGAACAAGAAACTATAAAACCTAATGTGACTTACCTTCTACTAACTAAAGAAATTCCTACTTTTATGCTCCGCTACAAAAACTTGCAGTCTCAGGTTTAACGATAATGGCGACACTACACCGCTGCACGTGGTAACTTAGTGTTGCCAGTTACACTACACAACCTTTGTTATGTTTTCTCCACATTCCACTTTGTGACAATACGCGTCAGCATTTACGAACGGAAATAACAGGGGGGTCCGACTTATGGACCGGGGTCCTACTATGGCCACTTTCCTCTACTGGGTTTTTTCCCGTACTTAATCATTGCAGTTGTCAATGTTGCCAACCTATCTTAAAAAATAATACTTGTATCGGTAAAATGGTATCAAGGGGCCAGAGGCTTCGCCCCCCCAGTAACCATATGACCCCCCATAACCCCCCTCCCCAGTTTGATTAATACAATATAATGTATTTACTTCACAGTTTGAAAACATGGTTGAGTGTTAGACATGTAAATTGTAAGAATAATAAAATCTCAACATAACTAATATCAACACAGCGTCCGAGGCGATTAATATGCTTCTTGGTTTATCAAATTCCCTGCCTGAACCATCTGTGATAAAAGTCTACAAAAACATTTCTCCTTTCAAGTTACATCGACTGGTTGATAGTTCGTATCTGGTTACGAGTTTACGCGACCGTCGCGCGAGGGACAATTATTTTATTTATTTATCTATTTTTGAAGGGTCTAAAGGCCTTTCCACAAGATCTAATAAATCTTGAATCAAATTCTTGAAATCAGTCGATTGACGAACTAGTACACCATCTAACTTTTTCAGAAAAATGTCTTGTTTTATGTCAAAGAAAAATAAGCGTACTTTTATATAGAAGTTCGTTGACAAAATATTTTGGGTTCGAGAGTTTATGACACAATTGCTAAAAATCATTTTGAAAAAAGCAAGATAGCTAAAGTATTATTAGGTAGGCCCTTAACGTTACGCGCGCTGATGTTCAACTGCGGACTCGCTTTCAATGACGTCACGGTTTGGACACCTGTGTGTAGTTTCTCTGTCTGCGTGGGTTAACACACAGGCTAGATTATCACAGTACGCTTTTCTATGAATTTAAATAAATTTAATGTCGTGTATATATGTGTATGATATATTTTATTGTGTGCATATAAATTGTACAATGTACATATGTGCTTAAATGATGAATAATAACAACAAATATGCAATTGCAAACTGTAAAAATACAGAACTTAACGATAAAGATGTTAGATGTCATGCTTTTTCCAAAGATGAAAATACGAGGAAGGAGTAGATTTTGGTATGTAAAAGAAAGGACAAATTTAACGCTAATAGCTCTAAAATGTATTACGTACACTTCCTTTCAAAGAACTATGCAAGAGATACGGTCTGTCATTAAATTGACCTTTAAGAAAAAAATTACGAGCAGGTGTCCCTCCATATATGAATATATTTAACTGGCATTGATACCGTCCAACTTTTAGAAGCGAAACTGCAAATAAGGTATAACTGTACTACCAACCACTTAGAAAAAGTATTTAGTACTGGATCCTCCGTTTTGCTTTTTTTTTTTTTTTTTGGTCATTTGAAATATATACAAAGAAAGTATATTTAAATATGAATGTTACCTATTACGGTATATGTATAAGCTGAGTGATAATAAATGGAGCTTGGTGTTATGGTAGTTTGCTCCTTCAGCAGTTGGGAAGATCTGGATTGGAATTTTTAAACCGTCCGTCCTAAAAAAAAGTTTTCCTGACCTACAAGTAAATGCCGGGATGGTACTTTATTGCCACGGCCGCTTCCATAATCTACTCCTTGGATATATAATAAGTTTTAAAATTGTATAAAAATATTTCTTCAACAACTTTATATTGCAGACATGTCAACTCTCACGCAAAATGCGTGGGAAACAAACATGCATGAGAGATTCTGTGGGTTAGAAGATTTAACATCTGTGTTCTGTGGTTTAACGTTTGTGTTGTAACTCTTTAGCTTAGTTTCTCAGCAAGCTCCCGCATTTTATTCCTTCCAGATTGGCAATTCTCCCGCCTTCGAACTTCTCTAGGTTGACGTGTCTGATATTGTCCAATAGACCCACATGCCATTGGTTTAAACATGCCATAGTTTCTGGTCGTGTTATGTATTGTAGCTGAGAAAAAATAAGATTGAAAAGTTATGTATATAATTCTTTTCTTTCCGAAAGAAAAAAGGGTATAAACCGCCATTTTCTTGTATGTTATTAATTACATTATTGGCAATTTTTCGAGAATGCACACTATACATGGGCATACATTTTATTTTATGCTGAAGCAGGAGTACATTTTTTTTATTCCGATACGCTTTCAAATCGATGACCGAAATAATCGAACCCGCCTTGGGCATGTATGTTTATGGATTTTAATAAGCATTGCACTAGTATAATCGTGACGGGTAGAAGTTAAAAGTCACTGAAATGGCGCATACATGCAATTATGACGCTTCAGCATAAGTATAACTCGAGGAATATGTCTTTCTGCGTTTCTCATTTCACTATAATGATAATTAAAATTCTAGGAATAACATTTATATATTATTTATTTTCATTTTTAATCTCCTCGAATATAGTCCAAAATTAATTATACATGGTTACAAACAACAAAATTAAACGATGAAAAAGTAAATAAGGAAAGAAGATGCCGTGGTCAAAACGAAAGTACCATTCCGGCAGTTGCTTTGAAACACTGATGAAGAAAAAGGAAAATTCGCACTTAGGATGGTCTGTCCCGAGATTTCGATTGGATAGATCCGCTTTTGGTAGAAGCACATTACCATGGCTCCACGGTGCTCGGTTAATTATGATAATAATGTATGTATTTATGCATGTACGTATTTATTTATTTACATGCTATTAACAGCTTGATAAGCTAATATAGAACGGTAGGAATACATAAAAGCACAGGAAAGAATAAATAATAATACCGTACTTTCAGCAAAATTATGACTGTTTTAAAAAATAAAAGAAATACGAGTGAAATATAGCAAGGAAGATAAATGTCAGCAATATGTCTCAAATACTAATTCATTGATTCAAAATCGAACCCAAATGTTGTTCAGTGACAACATTATTTTAGTTACCGTTATCTTGTACACATATTGGGTTTAACTAGTAAAAAGACCATTTCTTTAAATTTTGATCAAGAGATGTCAGGTATGCGGTGCATATCATTAGTTGTAAATGTTTTCATAATAATTTTGTTTATATTTAAACTTTTGTTCGCATTTGAATTTGTAAATTACATAAATTTCATTTTAGTATCCTTCCAAAGGAATCGTTCCATATTAATACAGTTAATAAAGAAAATAATTAGATTCCACATAGTAAATTTTAAGATTTTATTGAGACAGAATAGTTGCGGAGAAAGAAGACTGTCTGCTAGAGTCCAAACGATAACGTAACTCGCGCCTCAACCAATGGGCACTGTTCTCCGCGTAACACTCGTAATAGCTCCGCCTGTGAAAAAAGTCTTAAACAAGGACTTGTTCAACAATTATCTGATCGTCTGCGAAGGCCAGTATGAAACAATGCCACGATTTTGATTTAATTTAAAACCTTCAAGAGGCAGGTGGCTTTGGCTCAGGCCTGTTGGGTGATGATGATGACTGAATTGGTGAAATTAAGAGGGTCCATTAAGTTGCCCTCCCCCCCACCATACCAAATTTTAGAAATGAATTGCATTCGTTTTGCACCATTTTGCACCCGAGTTTTGCCCCGCAGAGTTAAAAAGTTATAAGCTCTTCTATTTTGAGGGCCCAAGTTAGTGGTAGCGCTCCCTGAGTCAATTTTTTTCGGAAACAAGATATTGTACTGACCTGTGCTCGTTTTGCAGCGCCATGGTTAAAAGTTAATAGCTGGCATATTTTGGGGCAGCCAAGTTAATGGTAGACCCAACAGCATAATTTCAAATGTAGACAGTGACACATAGTGCAGTAAGTGCGCATTGTTGATCAAAAAATTGAGAAAGAGAAAAGTCTCGCGATTAAAAAGTCACTACAATTTATAGGCTCCCGCACTGGGAGACTTAAGTTTCTCAGCATTGAAATAGATTTCAAATAACTTTCTGCAGGTTGTTTCTGGTTTGTAAAGAGCTTTGTAAACTTCGTAGTTTGGGCCATTTTAGTAACTAATGACTTCGGTCCTTCTTGATTCCACTAGATGTCTCTAACATCCAAAAACATCCAGGCTCCAGCAGAGATTTGAGCCCAAAACCTTGGAGACGCTGGTCTTTAGTCTGAGAAAACACGACTATCGCGGTCGGCTGCTCTTCATTTAAGATGAAGTAGAAAAGACAAAAGAAAAGCCATAGGACTCATTCAATTGCAAGGCAGAGACTTTAGATGAGCAGTTTTATAAACTCGTTGCATCTTTGAATTTCAAAATTTATTTATTGCCTTTTAGCATCTCTATCTCTGGGCGGGATAAAATACTAAACTTTTTGACTGGGTGTATACAGCCACAAGAAAGATTGGCTGTAACATTAATACACTAGGACAGTGATGCCCAACCTACGGCCCGCAGACCAGATTTGACCCGCAACGTTTGCCTTTTTGGGCCGCCACATATGTTGCATTTGTTTGCCATAATCATGTCGCAAGAAGGTTTTAGTTCTCCTTCTTAATCTATACATGAAGTTAACTGAACTCAACTGAGAAAAGACAGAATGCAACCCATACTAATAACATAAAGTCATGTTAAAAATTATAAGTACCAAAAAACTATTTTTTTTTTGTTTTGGCCTTTTGCTATATATATTTTCACAAACATAGAAGAACGTGCTACATTTTAATGTTGCACATGGGCAAAACGAAGTTGGGTATCACTGCACTAGGATGTTGCTGACTTACGATAATTATTTACTTCGCGATACTTTTGAGAGAGAATTTTACAAAGATAACACATAATTCGGAAGTCGTAAGAGAAAATAACATTTCTTAAACTTAATATACAACTTCCAAACATTTACTTGGATCTCTTCGACACTAAGCTCTTCAATCAATCGCATTCGTAAAACCGCCTATTGTTGTGTTAATTTAATCAACTTAGAAGTTACTCTATGAAAATACTTTACTGTTAATCAGCACGCTAAAATGAGTGTAATATAAAAACTATTTGTTTTCACTGAACAATAAAATGAGGCGGGTCACAAATTAACTTGTCCCGCTCCCCGAAAAAAGAACCTTCTTCTAAGAATTTAAATATTGTGGTGTAAAACTATCGCAGTGCGATTCCACAACACTATCTATTTCTCCTTTTTAAAATTTGACTAGAGGACTATCATTTTCTACTCCCGTAAAATATATGTGCTTATAACTTATTAACTATTGCGGTGCAAAACGGGTGCAAAACGATAAGCTATCCGTTTTCGAAAAATTTGATTGAGCGGAGCTACACAGAAAGAAATAAAAGGTTACTAGCAACCCAAAAATGGGTTAATGCAACAGAGTGAGTTGGTAAATATAGAGCCTAATAAGTACAAGGTTACAGCAGCCCAGCTAAAAAGGTTAGATCCAGTGGGTTGATTTAACCCTCCACGTAGGTTATTTTAAAGGGTTATGATAAACAACTGTATTTAGTTATTTTAACCCATCCCAACGAAAATTTGTAAAAAAAAAAAGTGGTAAAATCGTCTGAAAGCAAGTTACTGTTATTATTTACACTACATATAGCTAATTATAGCTATCTTTGTAAAAAATAAAATAAAAGTGCGGCAGGCTGGGATCGAACCGTGGGCTTCATTAGTAGCAGTTCGAAGTGCTACCAACTACTCTACCCATCACCTGAATTTTACGGTCGATAATGCATGTATTTCCCAAGTTACACTACTGTGATATTCATTATACGAATCTCAATGTTTCATATTACACTTTGTCATTAACAGAATATTAATAATAATTTATATAACACTACATTCCTAGATTTAGGGTTGCTAGGTTACCTCCTAAGTTTCACGTTAACGTTTTGGCGTTGGTACAAAGCTTCCATGTCGAAGCCCCTCAGTGTTCAATGACCGCCATCTCGTATACACGAGACTCGGTTCAGCTAACCCTCATTAAGGTTAAAAGATAACTAATTCTCAGAAGGTTAAATTTACCTGCACATTAAACGGTTAGCATAACCGGGCAGTGGGTCAATCATGTTGTTTAAATTAACCGTGTTGTTTGTTTATTCCTTCTTGTACCAATCGTGTAGGTAACTTGCTACCCACTAATGGGTTGTTTTACCCTGATTTCTGTTAACCTCTTTCAATGGGTTACCATTTACTTACAGAATTAGGTACTTTCATGTCTCGAAAGGGTTGTGATAAATAACCAGTAGGTTATGTGCAACCCTTTTGGTTTTTAACCTAGCAAAATCTTGACTTAGTTAAAACTAATTTCTTTCCGTGTACCACAAACGTGGACCCCCAATAATAAAAGAGCTATTAACTTTGTAACCGTTGTGGTGCAAAACGCGAAACTTGGGTGCAAAACGGGTACAAAACGACAAGCTATCTATTTTCGAAAAATTTGACTGAGGGGGGCTAACATTAACTTGGCACCCCTCAGTTAAAACTTTGTAACCGTTGCGGTACAAAACGCGAAACTTGGGTGCAAAACGAGTGCAATCTGTTGCACTATGTGGCACTGTCTGAATGTTGAAATTTTGCTGTACGGGTCTACCATTCACTTGGTCCCCTCAGCTAAAAGAGCTTATAACTTTTTAACTATTGCGGTGCAAAACGCGAAACTTGGGTGCAAAACGGTGCAAAACGGGTACAAAACGACAAGCTATCTATTTTCGAAAAATTTGACTGAGGGGGGCTACCATTAACTTGCCCCCCCCCAAAATATATATGTACTATAACTTTGTAACCGTTGCGGTGCAAAACGCGAAATTTGGGTGCAAAACGGTAGTCTATTTATTTCTTCAATTTGGTATGGTGGGGGGGCCAACTTAATGAACCCAAATTAAGAAAGTGGGAGGAGACGGGAGAGCCCCCAGAAAACCCTCACAGACGGTGTTTATCCATGTCCACCACAAAACCCACATGGCGCGAGTCGGGATCGAAGCAGGGACCTCAAACACCAGAGATGAGAGCTCACTACTACTGAGCCACTGCGTGTGGGGTCCCGGTGGGGTGTACCAAAATTGTTTTTCTCGAACTGCGTAAACTGTGTGTTATTGCAATGTACATATCCTCATCAACAGCTGGATGTGAACGAACATTTTCTATTTTGCGCCAAGTAAAAGATTATCTTCGTAATAGAACTGGCAGTGATAGGCTAAATGCTTTATCTGTACTTTCAAATTAGAAGAAACTTACTAAGTCTCTGGACATAACTCAAGATGTAGATAAGTCCGCAAATGCACATAAAAACAGACGTATTCAAGAATAGATGTAGTGTTTAAGCAAAGCTCATGCTGTAGATCTTAAGTACGCGAGTTTACTTAAAAATTAGGCATTTATTATAAATATTTTCAGGTATTATAGGCATTATAGATGTTATGGGTTTAGGTATTATAGGCATTTGTATCTCATAAAACTGAATATAATTCTTTTATATCGCAAGTACCCAGTAATGAGGGGTTACTAAAGTAGTGAGAATTCATTCTATAAATCGAAACTTTATTACATAACGCTGCAATTGAATTTTATTCTACAAGAGAAATCGTGAATTTTGTAAAAATGTGTTGTTTCTTTTGCAAATTAGATGTATCAAATTTAAAATGCATATTTATATTAGGAAATATTAAATATTTTTGTAAAATATAAAAATATATATTTTTTGAAGAAAGTAAACATAGTAGTTTGACACGAAGTCCAACCAAAATATTTCTAACACGGCGCATACTAACATTGCTTTTACTAGCAATTTTGATCCTAACTTAAATTTGAATAATACACGTATATATGTATATACGTATGCATGTGTTTTATTAATCAGCCCACAAAGTTTTTCAAATAAAAAATGTAGTCCCCCAGATATTTTATCCTAGCGCCGTCCCTGAATACCAATATCTCAATTTCATTTTTTTTTTTTTTTTAAACAAGGACCAGTTTGGAAATAGCCTACCCATTTTAGGTAGACAGGCGATCATTTGTCCAGGAAGAGTCCAGTAGTTCGTGCATTCATATTAATATCCTACACGATCTGCACGTACCAAACAATGGGTGGCATATCTTAAGCTTCTACATTCGTTTCAAAATATTACAAATCCGTCTTCTGTCTTCTCTCTCTTAACTCGTAATTTAAACTAGGGATTTAAAAAAGCATGTTACAGCAACTATGTTAGGTCATATCGTAGGCCCACAGTAGCATTAGTCGACATTAATCGGAAATATATACGGGGTGATGCA